>DWON01010011.1:0-11048 GCA_018251015.1 Phocides pigmalion okeechobee | reverse complement strand
CAAAAAGAATTTTTAAATTCGAACCAGTAGTTCCTGAGATTAGCGCGTTCAAACAAACAAACAAACAAACAAACAAAGAATCAAACTCTTCAGCTTTATATATTAGTATAGATTATAGATAATCCGGTTAGTTATTTGAAGATGAACAGCTCCATTCTAGTTGTTGAACAGATGCGATCAACTTCTGGTCTGATCGATTCAAACACATCTTTCACTTATTTACTTTAGTTCCCTTTCTTTATATGTTTACTTTGTACCGCTTTTATTATTTTCTGCACATCTCACAAGCTGGTAGATGATTATAGCTTTAAACTCACTTTTTGGACCAATCCCTGATTGGTTGAATAAAGAATAAACAAATAAAATAATAAGAAATATAATAGCACTACACCTTTATTATCCAAAATACAATAAATGAGACAGTATAAATTATATTTGCTCGACATTTCCATTTGATTACACAGCGGTGTAGCTCCTACTCGATTTAAGTTGTACATTCTCGGTTACTATACGGATAATGAAGATATATTTATTCGTTAATGTGTCGAAACTGCGCTGTGGAGGCCGCAATCAAACGCCATCAGTTATTAATTAAACCAAGATAGTTGGGCTCGGAACCAAATTACTGTGCGCTTAGTTGCTTGCGATATCTTTGTTATAAATACAAAGGTTCTCGGTTCAACCGTAGTTCGTTTACGGAGTTTCTCGTTTACAATATACTAGTGTTAATTTGTAGCTTTGCTCGTGAAACATAAGCTTAGATCAATCAATAAACATTTTTTTTCTGGGTAAGATTACAAAGACGTCAAATGTGTTAAAAGAACGTACATTATGCCCTTTAAATCTATACAAATATTAAAATACAACAATAATGGAAATATAATCAATGTCGAACTAATAAAAACTACAAATAGTTTACAATAATTACTATACAACATAATTTTAGTTTTATAAAATATAATTTTACTTAAAATTAATCAAATATACGTCCTTAAAATAAATCAGATCATTGATGTGTGTTATCGATACTAAAAACTGAAAATGATGATATCGCATTGCTGAAAAGATGCCTTCTTTTATTGTACAGCAACACGTAACTCCAGAACAGATACTTTTATTGCATAAGTCGCCTTAACGGGGATTGAACCTGGTATGTTTCGTACGGCAATTTTATAAGTGACCCCGACGCCACACGTGTCAGAAGTCGCAAAATATCAAGCATGGAGGACCCCTTCCAATATTTTTTTTGACGTTAAAAAAGTGATAGTTATTTTTTAATAAATACTTAACTAGGTTTATGTACCATAGATTTGAATTTTGGAATCCTTAGTGGGCGGAATAACCTTAAACCTAAATAAACAAAAACATCCATATAGTTGTTTTTCAAAACTCCGGTATGCGTCCACGAAGTAGCCACATAGTCTAAGATAAAAATTGAATCATTAAGAGTCTCAATACAGCTTTTTGCGTCACATCATCAGACAGGGTGGCGATGCATTGAGGGAACGCGGAGAAATTTATTCATTTAGAGTAATTTAGAGATTGTACGAGAAAAAACTAATAATGTTAGGTGCGAGTAACTGAGTTACTTAGATTGAAAATTTTCTCACAGACCGCGTTGCTTAATGACAATGTCGTTAGACTGGATTTGCTGGAATGCTGAACATGCGGGAAATAGTTTAGCGTGCTATGGCAAAAAGGCATGCAAAACAGGTAAAAATCTGGAAGACTTGATCCAACTGTGAGCGTGTGACTGCGCGCAGAATGTCGAAGAAAGCCTAAATGAAAAGTTAGAATTGACAAACTAAATGCTGAATATGCGGGAAATAGTTTAGCATGCTGTGGCAAAAAGGCATGCAAAACAGGTAAAAATCTGGAAGACTTGATTCAAGTGTGAGCTTGTAACGTGCGTGCGTGAGGCATAAATAAAAAGTTAGAATTTACAAACTAAAATGCTGACTTCATATGCAAAATAAAATTCGAATTACAATTTTATATTATTCGAATTATGTATGAATATAAAATTCAAATTCGAACAGCTCCGAAACTATTACATTAATAATATTTCGCGGCCATTTTTGTGACATGGCCCAGAGAAATGGAAATGGTGTTCGCTAAGGATTTTGGCATTCAATAAAATACGTTTTCTCATAATCTGCCATAAAGCTCTAAAAGAAAGCTAATTTCTACGATTCAAATCAAGCTAGCACTCGACGCTGCTTGACAATAGGGTTGGTTTATATCTCACGTAGAGAATTGCCATTGCTATTCAGCGCGAGACTGCGACTAGCATGTCGCATGAGCATGGACTCCCTTTAGATTGTTTAGTGTAGGCTTTTATTAGTTTTGAAGTGTTCATTATTATAATTAACATTAAAAAATATATAACAATAATCACGAATATTTTTTGTCCTGTACCATATGCTAACTATTGACGTAATATGACGTCAATTTGAAACTAATTAGCGCCACATTTATTTTGATCACTGTACTACAGTTTTCCTCTTCACTTTCCTTTGCTAAGAACACTACATTTAATACTTACTACATTTAGGGTGGGATAACTACAGTTCGACCGGGGAGGTACCACCGCCACCCTCATAATCTGCCGTAAAGCATTACTTATGTTTCAGTTAGAGAGGTGCGGTTGCCGGCTACATTTTGAAGGGTGGCGACCATCTCAGTCCTCAGAAGTAACAAAGTATCTACGTTCGAGTTCAGACAGGATTTCATTCGTGTTTGTGGTTTTTCCTGGATGTCTGATGGTTTGCATGCTCGTTTGCTACTCTTCTTACATAAAAAAAACTACAGTTCCAAATCGAAAATCCACCAATAACGTAGATGGCTTGTAGTAAAGCAAGGACACATTAAGGTATTATAGGTATCTTTTTGATTTAAATTTACGGCGAGAAGACGACCTTTCAAGTCCATTCGTTATGTCCATTTGGCATATCAAGTAAAAACTTATTCATTTCAACCAGCCACTAATCTATAACATACGCTTGTAACTCAGATTATAAAGTCCTAATTAAGCGCATGACTGGCGCTCGAAAGCTGGCAAAAAGCTCTCATTATTTAGGTTGACATCAAAAAAATCCATTTGCATTTTCGTGCCGCATGAAATATTCTGATACTACATACTTCTTAAAGCTTAAAATTTTAATGAATTCGCACAAAATTAAAACGTTATGGCGAGTGACTCGATTGTTTATGCTTTACACGACTGGTCAAATAGGTAAGGTTTTTCATCAAATTTAGATTTTTTTCATTTTTACATATTTCACTGATAGCTCATGTCTTAATTTGATAGATTCATATAAATTAGATTGTTCACCCTTTAAAATGAAACACAGAGTGTCAATCACTTTATTAACGAAAAAACCCTACCTGACCTAAATTAATAGAAATCACATTTCCTTTTATGTGTGAAGGGTAGCAAACGAGCATGTAAACCGCCTGAAGGTAAGTCGCAGCCTACTGAGCTCGAACGTAGATGCGTTGCCACTCCTAAGATGGTCGCCTCGCTTCAAAGTGTAGCCTGCAACCGCACCTCTCCAACTGAAACACAAGTAATGCTCTACGGCGGATTATGAGAGCGGCGGTGGTACCTCCCCGGTCGAAATAGTTCTCCCACCTTTAAAATATTCACAACTCACAATATTCCCAAATCTGCGAATCCACCCATGCAGGTTGTGCCCTTTGATCCTATCAGCATCGATAGCTTTCTACATTTAAAAGCGAAGCGACAATTTTAGTCCTCAGGAACAACAACCCGTCTACGTAGGAACGCAAATAAATCTTTGGTCCTGTTTAAGACTGCATATGAGTGTTCATAGGCTGCAGCGATTTGTCAACATCAGGTGGCATGCACGCGTATTTGTTACTCTTCTGACATGAAAATGTATACAATACAACAAATAATAATAAATAAGTATAAACAGAAATAAATTAGAATTGCGATTAGATTACGTGTTTAGACCCGCGGTTGGCGCAACGATTAATCCTAAATTCTGATCTGTGTATTAATATGCCCTTTACCATAAATAATACAATTATTTTGTTGAATTACAAATTTTAAGGCACTGTTTAGTTATGTGTAAATACGTTAGGGGCTAAAGCACGTACAATAGTCCTGATCGTGAAAGATACAATATTTTAATATGTAAAACTTTGTACGGAAAATAACTAAACATAACAAAGTTATGGAATAATGAATGCAGTGTTAATGACTACGTTTATGATCGCTTTATGGTGCTGTCTGGTACCTTCTCTTTGTAATATAGACGTCAATATTTTAAGTACAATAAGAATATAGAGAGGCCATAACCGTCTTGCCGTATTACAGATATATGTATGAACGATTATTAATTTCCTTGCTAAAAGGGTCACGTTGAAGCTTTCTTCTGTTTCCATTGCGCCACACTCGCATATATGTTTGCGCGTGTGTGTGTGTGTGTGTGTGTGTGTGTGTCTGTGTGTGTGTACTACGTACCTACTTCTCTTATGGCAAATATATCGTTTTAGGAGAACTTCTGTTCTATTTCTAATTCTAAGGATAATTTAATTAGAAGTGACAAATGACTTCGGGATGATAAGTGACCTGATGATAGTGACCATTGTCGACGACGGTGATCTGTACCCATTTCCTATAGAACAAAAGTCACATATTTGTTACTTATGAAGTCTAAAATAAAATGTTTCGAAAAAAACAAAGCCATATTCTTTCAACAAAAACAGTACTACATTACTGCCATTTGAAAGAAATAAATATTTCCGCATGGTATGATAGACGGGACAAGACATAGAGTTGAACCGACAATTAAATTCTTGAGCATAAATTGAGATAGAGAAAGAAGTATAAAATTTATAGCCAACTAAATAATCAACCCATTTGAACCCCAGCACGTTAAAACTCTACATTGTAGAGCTGTGAATTTTATTGACTTCACGCTTATTTGCAGGTTTATAATGCAAATTTATTGCGATTTTATAATGTAAAAATACGCACTCCTTCGCATTACGATGCTAATTAAATATACACAACTATATAATTATTGAAATTAATGTACTGCAAAACATCATCCAACGTTTAAACTTCGTATTTCTGCTGTTAAATATACCTTATTATTTTAATTTACAACGTAAAATGGCGTATCAAGAACCAAATAGTTTGACTATATTACGTTATCTTTATTCACAGTCGTTGTATGGCAAATAATTTAAATTTTAATCATAGTTTTGGGGAAATATTAACGATATTTCGTCTTAGAATTCTTAAACAAATAATGTGTACAATGTATAGCATAAAATTATGTTTAAGTGTGAAAAACTGTACCTATTTATAATTGTAGTTTCCTGCTTAATATATTAAAGATAAGACTAAGCTGTTACAATGAGGTAAGCTTTGTCTATTACGCAAGAGGTAATTTCGAAAACCCACTCAACCGATTGTAATAATGAATTTGCTGGTAGCCAGCAGACATACCATTTGTACGAGGCTTTCAAACATAATTTTCAAATATAATTTATCTAGGACTAGTACTTTAATAGTGTTAGAACTGTAGTTTGGCTGGGAAAGTAGCTGCGACAACGACGATCGCGTCGCATCTGTAAGTATACCCGGCAACCGCACCTCATCGACCGAAGAAAATAAGTTACTTCGCGTTGGGTTATGAGAGCAACGGTGGTATCTACCTGGTGGAAATATAGTTTTAGTTGTCGAGTTGGTCATTGTTCATAGCGGCAGTTAGGCTTCAGTGGTCACTTCAACATCAGTTAACACCTATAGCAAAAACCATTGCTTGAATGCATAAACATTTCTCATTAACATCATAATGTATTTTACAATTTGTGTTGTTTTGCTTACATAAAAATATATATAAAGTTATATTACGTAGAAGATGGGAGAACTATATTTCGACCGGGGAGATATCACCGCCGCCTTCATAATCCGCCGTAAAGCATTACTTGTGTTTCGGTTGGAGAGGTGCGGTTGCCGGCTACACTTTGAATCTTAGTCTTCAGGAGTAGCAAGAGGTCAGACAGGATTTCGGTCGTGCGACTACTTAACATCAGTTGGTTTGCATACTCAGTTGCTGCTATTAATAATTATATTAATTATCTCTAATTAATAAATAATATATGTTTATTATTTATTTTTATTGTTCTTTTGCATTTATTTTTTGCGATACCATAGAAATGTCTCCTAAACATGACGATAGTACGCTATCTACGCATGGAATGAAATGGAGCCAATCAACTAACTTAGCAAATTGTAATGCACTTCGCTAAACGTTTTAGTAATTATTTAACTACGCTTGCTAATTGTATACTTTAACATTTTCTTTTTTATTTAGTTTTTACTCGTCACAAATTGTTTATTAAATACGTATATTCATGCTATTCACTCATAATTCAACTCACGTCTGATAAATGTCATTAATTCCAAAATTTTGATTAGTGGCGCCGTGTTACAGATGCGTATATAATAGTTTTTATTAATATTTCTTGCTATTCTTTTCCCGTGGCCTTGCTCGCGTAAAAACCAATATTAAAATATAAAAGTAATCTATTTAAAGTTAATTTAAAAATGGAATCCAAATATTATACAACGATGCAAACATTTTTCAAGGGTGGGATTTCCAAAATTAATTTAATAGTGCTTATTTACGTTATAACAAGAACCTATTTGTAAAAAACAACAATAACGAGTCGATCTATGCGATTTGGATCTAGGTTTAACGGTTTCGATTGTGTTTTTTTTTGTGTATTGATATTTGGGTCAATCGGTCACACATATATCGCTACTTCAAAACAAAAGGGCTACAATGCGAATACACGTAATTTTACAGGAGAGCCATTTAAAGTTTTCAAAATCAGTTCTTGTATAATTGCTCTGTATTTTAAAACTGATAAATAGGTGTTATACACTGTTAGGAAGATATTTTTACTCTGTTTTTAATGGTTGATTCGGATATGTGACCGACAAAATTTGAATTTTTACAATAAAATGGATTTTGAATATTTTTGATTTGTGGTCCTTTTGTTTTAAAAAAGCGATATGTAGATCTTATTAACTATCAGATGTATCTTATTATTGAAATTTTTGTATGATTTTCTTTATTTGATGACGGTTACACTTATTAATGGAGCGACCATCTAGTCCTAGGAAATAGCAATGTATCTACTAACGATCTTCTATAAGGGTTGATGTCTATGGATCTCAACAAACTCTTAACATGAGATGCCTTCATTTACTAATCTTCTAATAAGATAAGATAAAATATTATTAATAGTAGCTACTAATAATATGAATGTACAAAGGGTTAACGTGCTGTTAAGAAACAAAAGCATATGTTATAATCTGCTCCTCTTGTTAATTTTAAGTAACATTTCCAAGACATCCTGCTCCAACTAAACACCATCCCGCAGCCGTATTAAATCGTATAAGCATCACATAACCTCCGTAATACCTGTGTTTGCTTGTAATTACGAGCCGACGCGTTTACGCGGAAACATCTCAGAGGCAGCTGTGATGACGTCATTCCCTTTTTAATTCTACTCACCCCCACATTGCCCTGCAGCTAAGTCCCTCAAATACCCCATTTTAACACCTCTTCTGTTTCTCATTTACTCAAATTAACACGATATCCTGGCATTTGACAAGCAGCCGACGGCCGCAAGCGAAATCGGTGCAACTTCACACCCAATTTATTTTTACAGATACTAATCACAAACCAGTATCTTATGCCTTTGAATTAAGATCTAAAGTACGGCGTAATAGCTGAAAATAACAGCAGAATAGTTTGGCAAATGCAAACCATGACATTTTCCTAATGGACCTCACGTTCGCACCTGCCCATTTTCCGGTATGAGAGAGAAGGACGTGCAATTCAATTTGGTTCGAACAGATCGAGTATTAGTGGGTAACATATAGAATGCTAATTACGTTGAATTACAGGGCGAGGTGAGTAGAGGTGCGAAAATTGGGTGTAAAAGTGAGGAGCTCCCATCAACATCTTATTATACAGTTCACAGTTGTTGGGGAGACACGCGAGCGAGCGTGTTTCGGGTAACTCATACCTTTTTATTGCCGATACCTTAATTCATGGGTATAAAATATTCAAACATTTTTTTTTAATTAGGAAATATAAATTGTCTCTGCTGCCCATAGACATCTGTAACTAACACCATAGATAATAAGAAATCTAAAACTTTAGGAGAATCAAAGTTATAGTATATTTAAGAACTAAAACAAAAGAACCAAATGAATCTTACCTAAACCTAAGTCTGCCTTAAGCCCAGGCTCATAATTTGCTACTCATATTATTGGATAGAAACGTTTTCAATTTTTTCTATCATGTCCTTATCTGTTTTTCCATAACATCTAAGCTTACATACACTAATTTAGACTTGTGACTTAGATAAGAAATAGTGAGATAGTTGTAGATCTTAATCTATATATATAGAAGAGAAAGAGACTGACTAATACAAAGGTTCACGAAAAAACCAAACCATTAAACCTAGAATCCCGAAATTTTGCAGTAAGATCTTTATTTTTCTTATGAAAGAAGAGTAGCAAACGAGCATGCAAACCACCTTATGTTAATTAGTCGCAGCCCATAGACATCCACGTACAACCACACCCACAAACACGGCTAAAATTCTATCTGAGTTCTAACGTACATACGTTGCTACTCCTAAGCCGGCAACCGCACCTCTCCAACCGAAACACAAGTAATGTTTTAGGGCGTTACTACGCATCTATGTTCAAGCTCAGATTTAATTTCAATCATATTTGTGATTGTACACGGATATCTATGGACTGCGACTACTTACCATCAGATGGTTTGCCTGCTCGTTTGCTGCTCTTCTCACATAAAACGGCAGATTATGAGAGCGGCGGTGATGTGGCGGTTAAACCATAGTTCTCCCACCTTTATATTGCGTAATTGACAAGAAAGGAATACTAGAAATTACACCTCAAAAGCAATAATAAGGTGTGTTGTAATATCGATTTATGCACGAGCATAACTGCAAAGCCTAGTCTCTAAATATTATAAAACAAAGTCCCCTGACGCGTCTGTCTGTCTGTTCATGATAAACGCAAAAAGTACTGGACAGATTTTCTCACAGTATTCCACAACAAGTAGAGGGATTCCCGAGGAAGGTTTTGGTGCACAGTAAGTTGACTTTTTCTTGTAAATTGGACAGGACATTAAAGTTGAATTCAATATAGTAATTCAGTTGTTCAAAATAGATGTTTCTAACAGTTAATTACTGCAACTAGGTAATGACTAGATGCATGTATGAAAGAAAAATAATGTAAGTAAATATAAACTCTATTACCCGAGCGAAGCTGGGCCGGGTCGCTAGTATATAATAAAATAGGATACTGGTAACCTATAACCTATATATTTAGCCTTCCTCTTTTTTAGAAATCGATTAAAAAATCCGTGCACGGAAGTATTCGCAGCAACTTTACAAGGAAGACCGTATAAAATGTACAGTAATATTGGAAAGAGGAAAAATTTTATGTTTCTTGTACCAAATAAGCTCCGAAACTATTAGACCGATTTAAACCTTTTTTTATTAATCGAAAGCCACGCTATCAGGACGTAACGTAGGCTATATTTTATTTTGTCTGTCTATTTGTCTGTGCGTTTCTGCGCGCTAATCTCAGACTCGACTCAATCGATTTCAAGGCGGTTTGCACTATATGTTCTAGTCCCTTTTGTATCGCAGCTTAACTTAGTATTTAGTTAGTTAGGTTTCAAATGGTCCGTATATTAGAAGTTATGACAATTTTCAATATTAGAAGTAAGAGGCCAAAAAGCAGTTTGCTATTAGAAACATAAAAGAAAACAAAAAAAAGATCCTTCTATCCTATCCTTCTAAAGATGAGCGAACTATAGTTCGACCGGGGAAGTACCAGCCCGCCCTCTTAATCCGCTGTAAAGCATTACTTATGTTCCGGTTGGAGAGGTGAGGTTGCCAGCTATACTTTGAAGCGAGACGACTATCTTACTCCTCAAGAATAGCAACGTATCTACGTTCGAGCTCAGATAAGGTTTCAGTCGTGTTTGTGGCCGTGCGTGGATATCTATGTCCTGCTACTACTTAACATCAGATGGCTTACATACTCGTTAGCTACTCTTTTCACATGAGAAAAGTCTCCATGAACGAAATCGTAAGCAGCAGCTAGTAAAAACTAAAATAACTTTGACTACATTTTAAAGCGTTTATTTCAATTTTAAAGTCCGAGGTCGTAAACAGAAAATTATGCTAAATGTATTTCACTGATAAAACAAATTTGTCACAAAAGTATTTCTAGCGTAGTTTGAAATCAAGATAACAATCGTTGTTTGCTTTTTGAGTACTATTTTAAGAATACACTTTTATGATTTTAAACTAATATTATCGCGGAGTTTATATAGTTTGTTATGTACCGGGTACTCACGAGTAACGATTTTTGATATTTGATTGCCGATATATCGAACCTTGCATGGCTCGTGGTCGCGGCGAAAACATTTATAACCTGGTATATAGTTAAATGAATACATTTTTGTTTTTAATTTAATTATTAATCAATTAATAGTCTCAGGCGATACTTTGCGGCAATTCGCTTACTTGCCTAAGCGATTAACCGTCGCAGAGTCACTCTGATGATGCTCCGTTTTGGGCCGAAACACGGGTTGATCGTAATACGTATATTGGTATATATTATGCCCTTTCTTGACTTTTTCCTATCTTCATAATCCATGGTTTGAAATATATATCATTATACATATTGTTAGCGGATTGTTGCATATAATAATTCAAATTAGTCCTTTAAATAGGGGCAAACTCTTTGAAAATACATAAATTCTAAATTATATGTATGCAGTTGTTTCCGCTTTCACGACATTAATAAAATAAGTACAATTTTAAAGTTGGTAGAGCCGTTAGAGCTCGCCCGGGGCAGCACCACCTCCACCCTTATAACCTGCCGTAAAGCAACATGTTCTTCATGTATTGTGTTTCGGTTGGGGAGGTGTGGTTGCCGGATA
>DWON01010010.1:0-11049 GCA_018251015.1 Phocides pigmalion okeechobee | reverse complement strand
CCAAATGAAACTGCCGTAGGTAGTCGAAGAGTCGGTGAATTACACTTAATTTACGTGCGAAGGAACACTTGTTAGAGCTACACAATCAGCACTTTATACATAGAGGCGTTGTACGGGCGACTAATTAGATAGTAGGCCGCACTAAGCGTTAAGAATACAACTATAGTGAGCGAGGGCCGGACAGGAAGTGGGCTGCGCGCGCGCGGAGAGTCGCGCTAAACAAGGGTGTTGCCAATATTTTAACAAAGTTACCCGTAGTAACTAATGGAATGGCTTGACGTCCGGTACGGGCCGCCACATATGTAATGCATGAATAAAGTATATTTACTTGGGTTTGTCTTCAAATACATTCTCGTTTATGACAAATAGCAGGATTTATAAATTCTTACATAACAATAAATTTTCTCATATATGTACATCTCATATGTTTATGTTAGTAGTATAGGTGGATAGACGTACGGAAAGACAGAAAGATAGATAGATAAAAATCGTCTATCGTAACCGTTAGCGCGTGTACCTTATCTTATAAAAGGATTTAGAGTTGTTGAGCAAATTTCGGAGGTATCAAAGTAGAACGTGAGGGGATGAATAAATAAAGGTTGGGAGTAGTTAGTACTGGCAGCAACAAAAAGTTACCATCTAAAGACACATATTTCGTAGTAATCCTGAAATAAACACAAGACTTACGGTCGTGTATCCTGTATTAGGATGTCCATTCTTAATGGCGTGTTTAATGTCTTGCGGATTTGCTTAAGCACGATGTTTTCCAGGTCAAATTTAGATAACAGGCACTGGAAGCCGATGAGCTGAGTTACCATTGTATCCTTGATATTCATTAAGTGTATGTAAATACCTTATAATGAAATAAAAATATTTAATTTGAATTTGCTCATTGAATTGTAACTTTGGCAATGTATTTTTAAAGCCTTAAACTACTAATCTGAATATCGATTGATGTGATCGAAAAATTAAGCAGCTTTGGGCGCATTCAAAATTGGATAGAAAAAGAACTGGTGCTTGTTAATGGCGAAACATCATTTCGTGCATCTAAAAACGCATCAGTAAGTAGTTTGTTGTCAACAGATGATATTCATTAAAAGTTCTTTTGAACAAGCGTCATTTATTCTACTGAAATTGTGACTAGTCATTGTCCTGGAAACTTTGACCGCCATTGACCTTTAAGCATCAAGGCGTCAGAAGCCTAATATCTCCAAAACTTTTCTTTAAAAATATCCTATCCACATAAGAAAGGACTTCGATAAAAAGATTATCCTCTCCATTGAAAAAGTCATTATGTGGATTGGAGTAGGTACGTTAAGTTAAACGAGCCGAGACTTCATAAAAGGAAATGTTTAAAATTGTTTGTAAAGGTTCTGCAATTTTGTGGAGAGTAAGGATACTGTTTTCACGCGAAGTGATTACATTTAGTGAAATGCGCTTAGCATAATAACTAACGACGACAGAAATTATGTACGCAATTGTATTATGTTATTTTATTTACATACTTGTTGTAAACTGTTCAAAATAATCTAGCTATAGTATTCTTATGGTAGCAAAGTAGTAAACGAGTGTGCACGCCAGTTGATTAGTGGACAAACCCATAGCTATTCCCGACCAACAATATAGGACTAATTTCCCTATCCTAGGTCGCGGGAATTCATTTCTTCACCTTCAACTCGGTCGCCTAGTTTATTTGGCAACCATCAAATAGGTTTGAATTTGTATACGTGTCGCTACTCCCGAGGATTAAGATAAACGCCAAATTTGAGTGTTTCTGGCAACCACATCGCTGTTACTGGAATATAAATGTCTCCAAATACAATGAGAGTGGTGTTGCCTTCCCGGTGAATTTATAATTCTAGCACCTTTTATAGTCTACTAAACAGCTTAGTCTCTAACTGGTAACTATTGGGAATACTAAACGTTCGTATGGTTTTGTGATGACCTCCTTATAAGGTATCTATAGTCGATCACATATGCGTTGCTGCTTTTGAGGACTGAGATAGTGTCATGATGTGTTTTTATGTCTTTCAAGCCTTTTCTTTAAGTCTTCCTCTTTATTTCTACTAGAATTACGTCACATTTGAAAAGGAGTACTGTTGTATGGAAAATTGACAGAGATCAGTATCAGGAAAAAAGTTTGCTATAATTTCACAAAAAGGAATTAAAGGCGGCTCAACCACACAAAAACGAAATCTAGATCTTAACCATTGGATAGAGTTTTAGAAACGTACTTACTTAATGCTATTACAGATAGTATTGGATTCTGGCGATGATTGATGATAAAAGAATCACGTAATCGTAAGTTAACAAAGTAAGAACACTAATAAAACGATCAAACTCAGTAATGTTTCTAAGTCAGACAGGTCAATAGCATCGCAAACTTTATTATCTTTTATCTGTTCTCAGCAAGTTTGCCTCAAGGAATTATCTTCGATCTGAGGAATAAGTCTTTGAGTGGGTATTGGTAATGTAACATCTGGGGAATCGATTTCAAATATTACAAAAGACGTTAATTCAAAGTTTCAACTGTAGAAAAAGTATTTTTATAATTATACGACGGAAAGATACGACCACAGCGTAATAAGTGGGGCTGGTGGTAGAAATATCAGTTGGTTCGACCAGGATTGTACTACGATTGTCCTCGTACTTCGCCATGAAGCAGCTCTTGTATTTGGAGAGATGCGGTTGCCGATTACACTTACAAGCGAGATGATCTTCTTAGCCTTTAATAATCACATTTATATGCAAGCTAAAATATGACTTCAATCCTGCAAAAATTAAGACAACAAATTTGAATTTCGAAAAATTAATCACCATTGAAGACAAATCAAATAATCAAGGGCTTAAGATTCGGTCCTCATTCGACGGTTGCGACGAAACCCTTTCGAACCCCTTGCACCTCTGATTTTTATATCTTATATGCGTATTAGAAATTAATTATCACATATGTTTATAATGAACGTAAACATCGCGACATAACCTGAATGTCTTTCAACGCGAAATTCTCAAAGATAATCTAAATTAGCGAGATGTCTATAATAGGCTCTCATTCTGAAGGGAGATCCACATGCAGCAGTGAGAGAGTAATAATAAATCCACTATTTATGTACACATCCTTCCCGTTAATTCCATTATCTCACTGTTTGCATGAAGATCTATCATTCAGATACGGCTGAACAGTCTTTCTGAGGGAGGGGAAGTTTGCCGCAATTTAAGGTTTTAGCCTCAACTCCTTAGCTACTACTTGTTGGAAAGAGATCATTTTTGCAAGAGCGCGGTTAAATCGCCGAAAGTTTGCAACTGACGTATTTCACGAGAATTTCCAGCTCCCAAACTAAATGTGAGATAAGTTCTTGTGGTCGTGAACTAGAAGTTATCCGAAGAAGGGAAACTGGATGTGTTAAGCGTAACTCATGTATATTTAATAAATGCCAGAATTTTAATCCGGCCGTGGAGATACCACGGCTACTGTCATTCGCCGTATTTCAGTGAAAACGGTGTGGTTGCTGGCAACGCTCCTAAAAAGGTGACAATTTTGGTCTTCCATAAATACTAACGCATCTGCATGCGACCTCAGATGGGACTTCAATTCTATTTGAAATTGGATCAAGTTGTTTACGGGCTGAAAAGATTACTTAACATCAAGTGGCCTGCATACTCATTTGCTACTCGGTAACTTTGTTTTTTGGAAGAGATTTAGCACCGGGAAAGCTATATAGGCTTAATGAGGTTCCAACTAATAATGATTGGCACTGGACCATTTGTTCGTTATAGTCACATGTCTAAACAAATTAGTTACCTTGGAAGCTCCAGCGCCAGAACCATAAACAAATAAATATTTTTATACTTATTATAATGTTTCGAATTAAGTTTTGGAATTGTATTTACACCAATTGTGCCATGATCAATTTCATTTAAATCCTTTGTTTATTGATTTAATATTAATCAATGACAAAAATATGTAAGCACTCAAAAATACTACAAAGGCGAACAATATGACCTCAGACACGCCGTACATTAAAGGTCAAAATAGAAAACAATATTTCGCCTAAATAGTACGTAGCGTTCGAATACATCCATAAAATCTTCAGGCGAAATCCGCCCTTATTCGCGGAGGGATCAGGCGAGGTGAGTAATGGCGGGCAGCATGGATATAGATATCGGTATGTAGATTTGGAGCACGTTCCGCGACGGGCCATCAACAACAATAAAGAGGGTCGAAGAGGAAAGGACGTGGTTAGGGAGTTATTGTGTGACCTTTTAGGGTATCTAACGATTCTTACACAATATTTCAGTGAAAATATCACGTTTTTATTCCATCGGGGTTACCGCGTCACTTAGGTATGATGTAACAAGCACCCAAGTTATACAACTTGGAATCCAAAGGGATGTCTGGTACGTGGATATAATCCTTATTATAACATCTACTTACAAAACACAGCTTAATCTCTATCTATTTAATTCTATCGGTGTGGAAGCATGAAATTTTACAATGCAATTTCTTGTAATTAATCATTATTATATAGAGCAACAGCACCTTTGTCCTAAACATATTTTGTAACGGTTATATTTTCATAAACTGAACGTGTACAAGTACATACTGTACATAAAGATCTAAACAAATAAGTGACTAATATCATGGAACAACTCACACACGGTTAACGATTTTGCCGATATTTCGAACCAATTGCATGGCTCGCTTCAACCGGGAAAGTATCACCGTCGTCCTAATAATTCGTTATGAAGCAACTTTTGTAACTTGTATTGCGATTGAAAGGATACGCTAACCAGTAACACTAAAAACAAGGCGGCCATCTCAATTCCTAGGAGTAGCAAAGCATCTAGTTACGAATTTCATAGGAATATAAATAAGTAGGTAATCTCGTATATACATACATCAGACCATATATCATCAGTATATTTTCTCTGTCAAATGTGTTTAAGAGGCAATAAACTATTATTATTATTATTATTATTATTATTATTATCAGGTTTATTAATTCGCTATTTTTTGAACAGAAAAAGTAACGCGTCAGTTTCTTCGATCATTCCGACGGCCATGACGCTGCTTGGTATCAAAAACAATGTTTTCGTAACACAGAGCCCTTGTAATTGGTGGTCGACGCCGAAGCTCCGACTATAAAAGATAATGGGGGCTTTCTGTAAATTGTGACGTTATTCCCGCTATCAGACAATAAATGGTTGGTCTGATTCCGAGGCGGTTAGACACGTACACTTTGATTCTTGGCACAATTTTTCTCTAATTGCAATTATTGTTTCAATGCTGAAAATTCGAAATTTGGATAAATCGAAATAAAATCGATATGAAATGGGGATTTGTTGTGTTTAAGAGTAACGAACGAGCGTGCGTCTACTATTAAATGATCTCTACAGCCCATGGAAATCTACGTGCAATTCAAACAGGACCAAAGTCTTAACAGACGTGACAGGTACGTCGCCACTCTCGAGGACTGAGATTGTCGCCTTGTACACGTGGCTAACTACCGCACCTTTCTATCCGACAAACACCTGTCTCACAGCTTTACTCCTTCCTCTTTCCTTTCTTCTTCAAGCATTACTGATGTATGAATTGTAGTCATTATAATGACAGTGCTGATATCTTCTCGGTCGAACTGTAGTTCTATCTCATGTCAGACATTTTATTATGTAACGGTTATTTTTGATTAACACATTTCAATTTCCGATATTTCAGACCAGTTACATACATAGATTGTTTACGGAGAGTTTAGTCGTGACCACAATCCATTCAACCACTTTCCAATTCTATTCCAGACAGAGCTTTCTATTACAAACACTCGACAAACCAGTACACACATCTGGTACACACACACCATAGAACGCGTAAGCGATGTTTAAGTAATCGGCCTACGTTCCCGAACTAACCGGTATCTTACCTAACATAGGTTAGGATTAAGCCACGACCTACATCGGTTGTCAACCCAAATTTTGTACAGTAAGCCTTTAAGGAGCTTTAGGTACAGTGCCTTCACACAATTATATCCACTATTATAATATACGGTACGCATTCATAGCGTCAATTTCTGGAAACATACTACAGAGCTTAATCGTATATGGCTAGCATCGTGAGAAAATCTACATGCATCAGAATTCTCACATAGAGACTCCAATTTTGTGTGAAGTCTACCAATTGACCAATGTAGTGGACTATGGCCTAACATTCATGCAGACCTCAAACCACTGATAGGATTTCCAACAATGTTCAACTATTACTACCTTCAATTAACAACCGGAACCGATTATTAAATGTACAGAAGCATGCCTTAAATTGTGCCAGTAGTCACCCATCCAACACCCGACTGCCCAGACGTTGCTTATTTTTGTATGTTTGAAAAGTAGCAAAGGAGCATGCAAACCACCTGATGTTAACTAGTCGCAGCCCATAGACATCCACGTACAACTACAAACACGGCTGAAATCCTATCTGAACTCGAACGTGGATACGATGTTACTCCTGAGGACTAAGATAGTCACCCCGCTTCAAAGCAGCAACCGCACGTCTCCAACCGAAACGCAAGTAATGCTTTACGGCGGATTATGAGGGCGGTGGTGGTACGATCGATCGATCTATGGTTCTCCCACCTTTATATTTATGATTTGGTTATGATAAACCAGCGGAACTATTCACGTTTCATGCTTACATTAAAATGCTCTTTACAACCTGATAATAAAAGCCTGAATTATCAATCAATAACTGTTGATGGAAGCATTGCGTCAGAAGAATCATTGATGATCGATCATTCAGCTCAATATCTCCTGACGTTGTCGGTGATGCATCTGTTTTTACACGAGACCACGAAATCAGTTAATGTTCGCACCATTCATCAATCCAGTACGTTATATGAAATATGGGATTATCTGATAGTGAGTAGACTATCAGACGTACTCATCAAGTGCTGAAATTTATGAATGAGGATAATGTTGTGAAATCCATATAACTGGAGGGTTTTAGACTTAGTAATGTATGAAGTTATCTGATTTAGTTTTATTCATTTTACTACTTAACGGGTACGATTAATGATTTTTATTTGCCGGTATTTTGAACCAGTTATAGATCGTGATGGCTAAACCATTAGATATTAAAATGTATAAATTCCGCAATGATATTGATTTACAAGCACATGATTTTAATTTATTATTTGTATGTATTCCATAAAACCTAAATTCAAATTCGAATATTTTTTACATTTTAAGGTATTTACATACACTTAATGAATATCTAGGATACAATGTAAAACCAGTACATCGGCTTTAAACGCTCTGTTGACTAAGTTTAAGTGGGAGAAAAAAGCCGGCGGAAAAAGACTCTGGGCTCTCCTATTAAGAAAGTAGTAAAAGAACGTTCTGGCCCTCTGATGGCCATCTAATAAATGGACTCTGCTGCCAATGAACATCCACGTGCAACATCAAACAAAACTAAAGTCCTGCCTGACGACGTGCGCAGATGCATTACTATTCTAGAGGACCAAGATATACACATCGCTTGTAAGTGTATAGCAATATAAGTAACGCTTTATATCAGATTATGAGGGACGCGGAAATACAACCCCGGTCTCACTGTAGTTCTAACACCTTGATAAAACAGCGGTTAAATTGTTGAAACATACAATTTTGTCTATTCTACTATACTCTTGTATAAACTAGTATTAACTAGTTTTAGTTACTAACCTCGAGTGTATTTAAAGTAGCCGTTAGAAAAGCAAAGTTATTAAAGTAATTACACCTATAGAGAGCTTCATTTAAGCCAAGAATAATCTAAGATTAACCCAAGATTGTGGATTCGGTTAAGACATTACGAGGATTAGTTAGTGCCTCGTGCATCTTTTAATTAGAGTGTCATTTTCACTAGTAATTAAGTAAATGTAACGCGATAATGAACAAAGGGAGAACCTTGCAAGCTCAGGTGGCTTCATGCAATGATTATCAAGGTGTTATAATTTTGGAGAACAAAAGTGTCTCCAAAATTCATAGCTTCAGTGAATAAAGATTTTTTAGTTAAATAAACCTAACAGCATCCAAAAGTAAAGTCAAACGATATTTGTTCAAAAACTTCTCAGAAAGTCTGAGAAGGCTGCCTCAAAACTCTTACTAAACTATTTTTTGAAAATACAAAATACCACTCCCGCGGGTAATAAATGGTTATGAAAAAAAGCGACGAAAGAATAGACTTTGTACATACATAGACTTAGAACTAGATTACATGTTTAATAATTTATGGAAATGAAACAAGATACCTTAACATTATACTGCAGTGATCAATGATACTCGTATGTGTCAATTGAATCCTCGAAAGGGCGTTAAAGTATTAAAAAAGCTACGAAGAACACAATCTAAATACTCTTTTCTGGGTCTTCCATAATTCTTTCCTAGGATATTTGTGATTATTTTTTTTAATTATATCAAACAGAAAAGTCTATTGCGACGCTATGAGTGTAGAATGCGTTATTCCTTATTATTAAATAGACAAACTCAAATAAGGTCAATAAACCTTATTTTCCTCCCAACTATCTCTCGTTTATTTGCTTGTACTTGGATACAAATCACAGCTCAGTGGTACACAACGCTTGGACCCCATTTGCATTTGTTCAGTATTCGTGTCGCAGCTCCCGAGCTAAGTCCTCGCCGCAATGGAACATCACCACTGCATTTGTGCAAAAGACAAATCCGACTAAACCCTACTTCGTATGAGTTTTCTTTATTTCTCTTGGCTAGGCACCGGTCTCACTCCGCCAATGACTTGCATGATACAGTGATAACCACTTCTAAAAATCTGACGGAACTGGGTTTGATTCTCCGCCAGGCTTCTAAGTGATTAATTCGTTTTCTGTTTTCAGTATAGTTTATTCGTCTATGTGTGTATTCGCGTTTTTTTCTAGAAACAAAAAACGAGTGAACGAGACACTTAATATTAAGTAAATTCTGCAGCCCCGTCCAATCTGAGGTCGTAAACCCTGCAGCTCATGAACGTCTTCATCCAATTTAAATTTGTAGGTAGTTTGCGTAGCTAATACTGAAAACTAAGACTATTTCCTTACTTGTAAGTATACCCGACACGTACATACATTCAACCAATAGTAAAGAAGGTCCGACAGAATTTAACGCAGTATGAACGGGGCATATGTCGTCAGTCGCAATTCATGTGCGATTGACTACAGACAAAACTCCTATTTTATATAGACTTGGTTAGAGATAAACGAATATTTTTTATAATATAAGAATTTGTACATTTTAAGCGGCTAAAACCGGCGGCGTTTCGAACCAGCAATTGAACTAGAAATATCGGCAAGTAAAAAGCGTTAATCCTGAATACCCGTTATATAGTTACTTGGTTATAGATGTCCATGGGTGGCGCAAACATAAAACAAGTGTGGAAATAAAATAATTCAGAGCATATAAAGGCGACGAATCACTCACGCCCGCGATTTAAAGTCCGGCGCTTACTCACGTTATATTAAAAATTCCTCCAACGTCGCCGCGAAAAATGATAACTATTTTATATCACAATACCACAATATTACAGTTCAATTCGATTTTGAACTCTAAGATCTGAGACGTAGAGATCATTTGAGATATTTCGAACTGTAAGATGACCATGCCCTATATACGCTCTACGAAAATATGAATTTTTTTGCAATAATATAAGTCTGCAATATTTGAAAATTGTACATATCGCATAAAAACATATTTTATTTATAATATAAGCTAGCGACCCGGCCCAGCTTCGCTCGGGTAATAGAGTTTATATTTATTTACATTATTTTTCTTTCATACGTGCATCCAGTCATTACCTACTTGCAAAAACTTACAATTCGAAACATCTATTTTAAACGCCGACTGAATTAGTATATTGAATTTAACTATTTAATTTCTCGCCCAATTTACAAAAAAGAACTTTATTAATTATTCACCAAAACCTTCCTCATGAATAACTCTACCTGTTAAACCTGTTAATGAAAACTGTAAGAAAATCCATCCAGTACTCTTTGAGTTTATCGCGAACAGACAGACAGACGCGACAGAGGACTTTGTTTTAAAATGTTTACAGATATATCAAATGAACTTATTATCCCCATTATGATAGCTATAGCTACATATAGCCAAGATAAAGCTATAGATAGATATAGCAAATGAACTAATTGTCCACATTATGAGGAAAGATCACTGCTGTATACAGGCATCTGTGAAAAGTGAAGTGTTTTTTTTGTTTTGTCGGTTGATCCAACTACAGTTCGACCGGGGATGTACTGACGATGGTGGTTTCTGAATAACCTTGTTACACACTTGCGTGCGGCTTCATAAAGAACTTCAGTCCAATCTACTATACATAAACTAACCACTAAAATAGTGGATAGTTCAGTGCGTAAAGATACAGTAGTGTGGTGTCTTGATATGGAACGTAGATGTAGAGTAGATAAATTAATCTAACATTAGCATCTGTCAACAATTTCTCCCGCCACCGTAGTTTAACCGCGACCACAAGCTATGCTACTGTTTCCAAATATCGGCAATCAAAAATGACTACCGGCTAAATAGTAAATTGACTTCAGTTCTATTTAATATTGCAGGTTGATCTCCATGGATTGCAGTTAATACTCAACATCAGATCGCCTGCTCGTTTGCTACTCTTCTCACATAAAATTGAATTGATTTTCCATGTGGGAAAAAGGTTTTTTTTTTTATTATTTTGCTACTCCTGGGGACTAAGATGCCTGGACTAAGAAGATCTCTTCGCCTCAAAGTGTAACCGACAACCGCTCCTCTCCAACCGAAGCACATGTAATGCTTTACGGCAGATTATGACAGCGGTGATACCTCCCCGATCGAACTATAGTTCCACTTATAAATATGGGTCATACATATATGAGTGTTATGTTAAAATAACACAATTAATAAAAGTAAATACAGGGATATTTCATTTTAGTGTTTACCGTGTCTACCGCTTAGTAATAAATAGATGAGTCGTACATAAAAATATTAAATAGGAGAAAAGAAAAAAAATTAAATAGA
>DWON01010009.1:0-11049 GCA_018251015.1 Phocides pigmalion okeechobee | reverse complement strand
CAAAGTCAAATTCAAATATTTTATTTCATTATAAGGTATACACTAATTGATGATTGATGATTGATGTCAAGGATACAATTTAAAATCAGTACATCAGCTGTTGTAAAGTACAAATTATTTTAGCGATATTGTCTTGACAGGCGAACATTAGAGAGACCAATCATCTTGGATGTCTCAAAAATACAAAAGACTCACAATGCCATATCTACGCATGAATTTATTAATATATTACTTATATAATTACCTTCTACTTATATTATATAATTCTTCACAAAACAGCTTATTTGCATGATAGTTTAATTTACAATGTACCCGCTAATCCATCATAATTTTCTATTAACATTTTGTTATAAGATCGTATACTTACATTCTCATGGGTTGCCTAATCTTCATTTGTAAATAACAATCATTTTTCGTACCCATTTCTTGCATTCATTTTAGGTGGAAGAACCGCCCAGGTGTCCGCAGTTCCTCGGACAAAGGTCAAAGTGTCTGGAGGTACTCAGACGTGTACCCAAGATTTACAAATACACAGTAAGTGGGTCTGTCTTTGGACATTCCACATAATGCATGTTTCTTTTTACATTATACATACTTTATGGAAGTACTTGAAAGCATTGTTTAATGTTTATGCTTATTCATTCTAATATCGTATTCCTGAAAAGACCTTGTATTTCGCATCGCAAACTCCTTGAAGATCAATTTTTAACACATTATTATTAAGATAATTTACTGTGTAAATATAAGAAATGATTTCGTTTCGGTTAAATTGCTGTGGATATCGGCTACACCAAGCGAAGCGATTACCTTAGTCCTTCAAAGAATAACGATATAAATACAACTTAAATGAGACTACATCTGTGTGAGATTTTAGATTTTATATATATGTCTATAGCATGCAGCCATTTTAATCAGATGGCCTACAAACAAACAGTTTACTGCTTTTGTAATATACAATATCAATGTGTTTAATAAAATTGTTTCCAATAGAAAATGGTATCGGGCCGAAGTCATTTTCGCTGGGCGGCACGGCGGCAGCGCAGCTGTCTGCATCGGTGCGAGAAAGGCTACTGGGCTCGCAATCTCTGCCCAAACCAGGCACACACGAATTTGCTGCACTTTTCCATCATCACAGGTATTGTCATTGACGTCATTTTTTATGCGCCCAATAAGGAAATAATGATGCAATGACGTTGGTTTGCGATTAAATAGGCCAGCTTCTGAAATTGAAAGTGAGTTAACGCCGAACTGGCAAATTGGAAAACTCGTTCAAGAAAACCTTAGGCATTTATTTAAATATAAAAAATGGAAGTAGACTCTAATGAGTATTTGCTAAAAATAAACTAAATGATTCCATTCGTTCATTAAAGAGGTTACCTAACGGAATGGAATAATTTAGTTTAGTTAGCTGCAGTTTTTTTGGGCTGCCCTAATTCCAATTTCCTTAAGAGTAGAAAAGTATATGGTTAGTAACCGCCTGCCATATTTTTCGAGATTTGAACAATGCTTCAGATATGCGTAATAAGATTCTTTAATTTACAAAATTACTTTTACAACTGAAATCATGAATTATTTGCCTTCCGACGCAGATTACAAATTTCTTTTAATATTGTACCATCTTTATTCGAGAGATCTTTTAGAAGCGTATCAGGCGTATAGGCGGTCGATCAGTTTGTCGATGGATAGAAATGCAAATTTTGACTAGAATTCTGAAATTCTATGTGTATCCTGAACTATTCAAGATAACGGATTCATTTGAAATCAATGATTTGCTACCAATAAATATGAGAGGAACAATGATAACAAAAACAAATAGGTATTTAGATAACGGAAATATCTCTTACAATTAGATTGGTAACCATAGCATACAACCAGTTGATGTTTACAAAAAACAAATTCAACATAGGCTGAGAAGCAATTGTGTGGCTGACATAATCAATTAAACAATTTTGCTGGTCTCGTATGATTCATTTGCACGAAGTTAAAGAACTAGACAGTTGGTTTTACGCGAATGGATTTACGTCGACAGCTTGTAATCAGGAATTCTTTTGTGTAAGATTTTATTTTTGTGACTAATAGCAATGTAATTTTAAATGAATTTAAAAAATTTATTAACAATAGTAATAATTTAAAGATTGAGCTAAATTACATATATATGTTAGGCAATTATATATTATATAAGACGTAGGTTGCCTTCGAATACAAGTGACCAAAAATAATTTTAAGATAATAGTGGAAAATATTTTGTGTATGACAATATTGTGGACAAGATTATTGAAATATTTAATTTCTTTTACAATTTCATATTTTTTTATAAATTTATCACAATATTTATACGTTACTTTTAATATTAAATACTTACCCCTTGACCAACTACGTTGAATATTCCATAACGGTTTTATCTGAATGAAACTTATATTAGTTTATGTTTAAGTTTAAACTGTAAAAATGAATTCTTAATTCATTTAATGAAATATCTATCTAAGTACATGCGTAGATCAGAATTAAAATTCATATTTGGTCGCGTATAACATGACATGTTTGTAAATAGTGTTATCTTCCCCAAAAGTTCATGTTTGCTTATATCTTCAAACTCATGGGAATATTCTGTTTAGTCATGGCCAGTATTTGCAACGAAACGGTACATAGATAAATGTAGTGTATTTCAAATAAATCAAATAATTTCCGTATTACGAAATAAAAAGTAACAAGTACATACTTGTTACCCTGTTTCAATGTGTATTTAAGCAAGTATTACTTTGAGCTCATTAACATTTTTTATTTCAGAATTACTCCTAGGGGTGGAATGAAGATCAGTGACGGAAGCTTATCTGATACGCAGACTTATTCTGAGGTGAAATCAGATTATGGAATACCCTACGCTCCATGGCTGAGACATAGGTAAATACACACATTCATTTTAGTATGCGAGTGTCGTGTTGTTCTTAACTATATTCTATGTAAAATGTATAATTTAAAATCCTATTAATATTTGTACAGAACCAATCATCATGTATCATTCCTTTTCCATTCTTGTATGTCACTAAATGTGTGTGCATTTTGTGTGATTGCCTCCAGTTTTGCGTTACTGCGAGATATATTAACACAAAGTGTTTCACACTTATCTATGTCATTACGTCACACGCTTCTGCATTCCCTTCCAAATGGCCAGTTGTAGATTTTTGTTTTTTTTTCATTTGAGTTAGTATGAAGGTACAGCTGGCCAGCATGAACCCTCATCTCTTTTGCCCCTTTCAGCAACACATACTCGGCAAGTGGACGTCTTTCCGAGGGGGAATCGATGGAGTCCTTAACGTCGCTGCACTCGGCGCAGGCGCACAACCACACTTCATCCCCTAACTCACACCACCGCAGCTCACTCACACACAATAAGCTCATCATGCACCGAGACGCGCAGGGCTCCAGACTAAACAGAAGCAACAGCATTAGGTGGGTCTACGTCTCCGGTTTGAGTTCACTTCTTTCGGTTCTTTTTACTCTGTGATCATTTTACAGGTTTCACAACTTAGTAAAATAGCTGTCACACGTGTTTTAAGAGTTATTGGTCCATTCACAGTGCTTGAATGCCGTACCTTTCATCATTTCTACCATAGATTTAAAGAATAATAACGTCCTGACACACTTTCAGAATTTTGTACTATATTGTTACTTTTTTAATTTAAATAATTGAAATATTTTATAATTATCGGTGATATGTTGATGTTTTTTTTTAATATAAAAAGGTACTGTAATTGGTTAATTATTTAATACTACTATTTTTACCTTCTTCTACATACAATTACTTGTAAATGAAAAGTGAAGTAATCGCGATATTTCAACAGATGTAAAACAAATACAGCTTTCCGTTTAACAGTAATAATATATTATATGAAGATGTAAATAAACAGAAATCCCTTAAATATCTGCAGGACGCTTCTATGATTTAAATCTATAATTTCTATCATTTGTAGCTAACTTTTGTCCGGTTATGTATGTAATGTTATTATTTCATTATTTATTATATTTATTAGAACTATTTTTTCTCTCTTGTAACACAATGTAAATCCTTTATTGTTGATTAATTTTTAGCTACCTCAGAGATAGGACATTCCCAAGGTATGCCACACAAGGTTGGAGGTTTATACATGTTTTGGCTTCGAGGTGGCACGCTTCACTGAATATTAACTTTTTGCATGTTTTAAACGTGGCACGGCTTCTCTTTCTAAAACCATTTATTACTCTACATTTAAAACATATATTACATGTTACTCTTTCATGTACTTTTTAAATGCTAAGTTTAAATTTATTTATTTTTATAAGTATTTGTCATTATGTACAACAAAATATGTATACGGGGTACATAATTATTTTGATTGTATGATCAATTTATTTTTTGCTCTTATTTGAAATATTTTTTTTTATTATTAATGAATTTTATTGATTTATCAATGTAAGTATTTTGTAAACGTAAGGCTTTTGTCATCAGTCTGCTAAATTTCATTTACTCTTCTACTCTGTGATATGCAAAGATATTATATTATGTCCTAATGAATTGTAGAGCTTAAGATAGTATCGTATTAAAAACTAAAGGATTGTGGTTTCTGTATTGCTTTTCCCGCCACTTATGTTGTCTATGGCTCGGAACTCGCGCGCATATATACAATAATGTATAATTTAGAACGTAGTACATACTTAAATGCATTTCACGCCCGTATTAATCAAAAACTAGACTGAATTAGAATTTGAATCGAGCTGTGATATACACGCATTTTATGATATCTTTGCTGTCATTAAACGTATGCTAGAGCGTAACATTTCTTTAGTATTTTTTATTATGTAAAGTGGATTATTGCAGGTCTACTAAATCAGAAAAGCTGTATCCATCAATGCTGCAAAGGTCGTCAGAGAGTGACTATGAGCCGTACTATTGTTTACCGGTGCAGTATGGACCAGGAGGACAAGGTAATTTTAAGGACTCTCTTATTATCGTAAAAGTGCATCTATAAGGAGCATTCGTTTGAATATTACATTAACAATAATTAAGTTGGCATATATTCAATATATCATATTTTATATTTTTGATAATTTTGTCTAGTAATTCATGCGAGTATTTTATGTTAAAAATTATTTATTGATTTTATTTCTTAATAGATACTGTAAAGAATCTAGGAAAACGTAGGGCAATATTGCAAGGTGGTAAAAACTATATTATTCGACCGCAAAGGTACCACTGCAATGCTTGTTCCTAGCGTAAAAAGGTTTTTTGCCTTTTGTTGGAAACCTTATACACACTCAATCTGGAATATAGACCCGGTTACAGATGTCAGTAACTATTTTTTTACATTTTCACCTAACCAAAAGGCAGACGGGCCAACTGATGAAAAGCAGTCATCATCGACTATCTGTCATCGATGTTACTAATGTCCATAACATAAGTAACATCAGAAGAGTCTCCAAAGCATGGCCAGCTTTGAAGTAAAGCTCTCTTACCACTAAACGGACTGCGTGCTTGTTTGCTACATCAATTTAATAAAAGGGAATCTATATCACAGGTCTAAACTATGGAGTATCCGAACCGCCGTCGCCGTCGCCCCGCTCCGCGCTAAGCCCCACCCACCAGCCGGCGAACGTGATGCACACACCGCGTCACTCGCACCACTACCCAAAGAAAAACGATGATGGTAATAACATATTTATGTTCTTTCCTGTTACTCCTATGCTATTGTATAGGGTTTTCATAATTAGATACTAATTGCGTGTTCGATTATCAACAGTACACAATATCGTAGTCAGACTAAAAATTAATATCTCCTATCTCAAAAATGATACAACAAAACATATTCGAAGTATTGCACAACGTACACGTAGATACACGGACAGATATATACGTAGAAATTACAAGGTTCGTCTTTTAGCCATTTGAGTTTTGGATATTTTGAATTTAGCTATTTTTTTACCACTTTTGAAAATTTTCAACCCAAAAGAGGATAATGTAGCAAGGCTATGTTCTACTTTGAAGGTTGTAGGGTAAGTAAGTGTATCCCGTTTGCTAGCAACACCTTTAGAGTCACATATGAGTGGTCTCAGGATTAACCTTGAGATTAATTACTTAAAAAGTAATGGAAGTAATTGAAGCATTACTAATTTCATTTAATTCTAATGTAGTACACGGCTCTACTGCGTCGTTGGTGTCGACGGCTTCGTCTCTGGCGGCTGGCGCTGGCTCTGAGGAGCGACAGGCTCATGAAGTAAGTTGCTATCGAATCACTAGCAATGACCATTTACATTCAATTTTACTAAACAATGTAATTTTTCTTGTAACAGACTATTTTTTTTGGTAAAAAAAGTACTATACATCGATGTGCTATTTACCTGATGCAAATTAGTTCTTTTGAAAAGACATTCCTTTAGGGCTATGATGCATTAATTAAAATTTTTTTGGATAAACATTTGTTTTCGTAGAACAAAAGAACGTTTCAAAATAAAAATATATTTAACGTGATAGGATTTGCAACTAAAAACTCTATATCACTAACTATATATAGACGGTTCTTTACTTGATAACTACCATTATGACTACTTTTAGTTTGTAGCAAATAATATATACAGGTTTAAGTAGCTGTACAACAGACTTAAGGTGGCTATGTTATATCCATCTAAATATTCATAATACTCAGCAATATGAATATTTAGTTGGATTTAGATAACTAATTTATCTTTTAATTGTAGTTAATTAAATAAAATGGACCGTGCCCCATTTACTACTAGGTATTTAGTAAATAAAAAATGACTAACTCTATAGGGCTTGCTACCATAACATATAAAAGCTTATTATGAATCCTTAGTGGATAAGAATAAGGTTTTAAGAACACCAGACACATGATAATTATTTTACTACGATAGAATATTAAAGCTTGTTAGGAAGTCCTCAGTGAATAAGAATATAGTTTTTGGAACACCAATCATATAATATTACTTTTAGTCTAATCAAATACGTTTGTACAGGTACGAAAACTCAGAAGAGAGCTCGCAGATGCAAAGGAAAAAGTGCATACGTTGACCACTCAGCTAACGACCAATGTAAGTAGTTCCTACAATTACTTTCTAGTTTGTGTCAACGGTTACCATAAAACGACATTTAATTAGTCAATCAATGAACTTGGTTTAATAATTTCCGTTTACCTTACATTACCTTGAGTGGAAAATAATTATTATTGCCATAAGAAAAATGGGCGGAAAGAAAGCTGGTATTAATAAAATGTTCATGGTATTAAAGTCAATGCTCTTTGTATCCTGCGAAGTTACTTGAAATCAAAAAGTTAGTATAAGTATATGTTATATTTATAGT
Source organism: Phocides pigmalion okeechobee (assembly GCA_018251015.1). Classification (NCBI taxonomy): domain Eukaryota; kingdom Metazoa; phylum Arthropoda; class Insecta; order Lepidoptera; family Hesperiidae; genus Phocides; species Phocides pigmalion. The sequence continues at coordinate 3,701 of DWON01010009.1, read as the reverse complement.
TAAATTTATTGTGTTTAAGCGTTATGGATTATTTTACAGATATAAATTACAGATAAGCTAATATTTTTAGATATTTTATAATATTGATATTCAAATTATTTTACCGCACAAAACTTAGCCTCATAACGAGACTGCAGTAAAAGCACACGATCATACACCGACATACTATTTATACCGCATTAAAACTTATAAACACAATTGGCAATTTAGGCAACTATCTAATACTAATTATAAAAAAAAATCAATAGATTTCATTAGGTCGGCAGATTTTAAAAACTTGCTTGACATTTTGACATACTTAGTACTTATAGTTTACATTTTTTTCAAATTAACGTTTAACAAAACTATATTACCATACATTACTAAGGGAATTGTAGGTACAAAATTACAATATATAAAGAGGATTCTTTGTATTCGTTAAATGGTTAAGTTACTGGTACGTACTGTTAGTAATAAGACACCGATATTATAGAAAAGGTGTAGATTTACATCAAGTAATGTAAGCACGTAATGTTCATGCCCTGATACAGCTGACATAGTTTTCAGAAAGCCATTTTATGTTCCTGCTACTTACAGAATTCATACACATTGGACATTATTACTACAAAATTTGTTTTATACGACAAAGATTATATATAATTATAATAAGAAATACATTATTGAATTATGGAAGCGCCGGTGTTATTAGAGTGAGGAAGAACTAAGTTTAAACTAAAGCCAACTACTGAAAAATCACGTTTTAAAAGTTATGTAACAAGAAAATATTCTCATTTGAAATTTTTGTGTAAAAACTACTCAATATTTATCAAATTACAAGTTGGATTACCAATTCTAAAATCGATCGTAACTTTTCGTAATCGATCGTAATCTCTGGGATTTCGCAGCCTGAATAATGTTACTTGTATATTTTGCAATCAATAAATATGGTTTCATAAAAAAAATATCTACGTACTAATTTTAAAAGCTACAAGGCAGAAGGGTTCAACTTATATTAATTAAACAACTCATTTTGATAGTCTGGTACTATATATTCTATAATTAAGAAAAATAAAAAATAATCCTGATTTCTGTCTGGTTTATGGCGGCGAAATCATAACTAGTTAACAGTAAAAAGTTGACACGTTTTTGCCCATTTAAATTGAATACCTCAGAATAGTTAATTAGTAAACATGCATTCATACAAGAAACTAAGCAGCCTATTACCGGTACGTATAAGGATATCATTAAAAGGTGTTGAGTGTTCAGAACGTGAAACTCACTCATTTCTTTCGTTAGGATTCCGTAGCCCCAAGTGTAAACATTTAAAATCTATATAATATCCTTATCTTTTCAATCATTAATTTTATTCTCACACTTTTAGCACCAGACATGAAATTAGCAATATAATTAAAAAAAACGAATTTAGGATTGCTGTCCTTATATTGAAATGAGAGTAAAAAAAATATACAAAATTGTCTACCGGCATGTGGATATCGTTGGACAGTTAGAAGCCCATACTTTAAAAATGGTCTCAGCATTTCAAAATTACTTTATTATTCAAGCCTACAGTTTAATAGTTGCTTAAAAACTCTTCAACACTGTATCTCTCCATCTTTTACTTTAGAAATAGTTAGGTAATACATATGTTGAGTACTTTTAAGTATTTTCCGTTTTATCTTGAGTACAGAATCCTTACTGTGCGTGGTCAGACACGAACTTGTCTGCTTTTTGGATGCGTGCGTTAACCACTTTGTGCATTTAAGGAAATGCAGCATAGAATTACCATTTTAACTATATTAACAACATTTCCTTCTCTTCGACGTTTAGTGAACAAAGAATGATCACAAATGAAATATGAGTAACTTGTCAAACGTCTTGCACGAGACAACGAGCCTTTCACAAAACGAGTCACATTCATAACCAGTAGATATACAGGAGAATATTATATTACCGTTGACAAAATGATGGCTTACCGCCTCGTGGCCTATCTCATTACGAACTGTTGGAGATCGTGTTAATAAACAATGATCTATATCTTCTTATTTAATATTAATAAATCAGCTGAGTACGGGTATATTTCTATGCACAAGGTCCTTGTTTAACTACGACAAAGTCGCGATTTACGCAGAAATCGAAAATCTCATATATATGAATAAGGGTTTGTAGTTTCGACCTTTTTCATCGATTAATTTGTAAAATATCATAGATGTTATCATCGTATCATTGTTGCATGTTACTTTCAAAAAGTAACAACGAATGTGTAATAGATTTAAGATACGAATCCTGCGGTTTATATAGCTGACTGCAAATGGCAATCATGTGGCAGCGACAACCTATGTGCACGCATACTACTATGTGCTTCGTATGCTAATTTGTTTCTTGTGTTCCCGAATTATTATTATTATTTATAAATCATAAGACACTTACTCTTAAGTATTTGTATACATTATATGTCCGCTATTCTATACATTGTATGTCCGCTATTTGAACAATGTCCCTGATATTTCTATTTACATTTATGGTACGCTATCGACAAAACACAAGAACAGTTAGTTTTGCGGATATCGAAGTCGAGATGAAGTGTCGCCGGCGAAGGATCAGATAATAGCATTGGAGCGGGGGCTCGGTTGAGTCGCACGGCCGTGAGACGTGCGGTCGTTTCGATGCCATATCGGGTGTTGAGAATGTGTGCCAAACGCCAACTGCAGCTGCCACTGTCAATCTATGTAGGTACTAGTACTTTGCCCGAGACCTACGGATGTCCAATACCTAGCCGACTGACCTCGGAGGGCGCGCGGTAGGATAAAACAAAACGTTTGCCCGTATTTAGAAATGATTTATGTGAGCGCTGCTTTCCGGAATTTGAAGTCTGTCACTCGGAAACCTGACTTGTGTTTTACGTGGGTTCTTGCATTTGCAGTTAGATGTCAACGTTTATTATTGAACGGATATCGAGTGTCGGGGTAAAAAATATTATTGTTTGAGACAAGTTTTTTATCCGTGCTCGAAATACTAAACTAGTAAATAAATGATTTGATTTGATTTGATTTGTATTCATTACATGTAGAGTAGTAATTACAATACGACATTAAATTATAATACACAAATTTTTAAAACAGATTAAATTCATTTTACATACCTACTTACAAGTTGTTCTCGGTGAATACGACAATTGTTTAAACGCGTATATTTAAAAACGAGATTTTAATTGAGTATGAATGTTTACAATACTAACATAATTTTGGTATTAGCTAAAATAAAAAGCTATTATACTATACAACCAATTAGTAAATATGAGACTAGTAATTGGACAGTGGGTATAAGCTGTGTAAGTAATTGTATTATAAAACTAGTTTATATTCCTACGCGACATCATCTGCGGTCTTTAATTTACTAAATTCACACACTTTCCTCACTTCTCAACACGTCAGAAAATTCATCTCTGTAAGCGAAGTTGTATTAACAAGAATAGTTTCATAAACCATTAATAAAAGTAGATCGAAACCTATCCAGAAGTTTTTGCATAATCCGCATATCACTACAGACCCTATAATTTTATTAGTATAGAAGTGATATTCAATTTCTTAGATTTGTTTCTTATTATTATGCAAGAGTAAGAAACGGGCATGCAGGCCACCTGATGGAAAGTGGTCACTGCAGCCCATGGACAACCACTTCCAATCTCAAATAGAACAGAAGTTCTATTTAAGGATGGACGCGGA
>DWON01010008.1:0-11049 GCA_018251015.1 Phocides pigmalion okeechobee | reverse complement strand
AGTGGTGCCACGAAATATTTGTTCGCCGCCAGGCGTTAAAGTTTGTCCAAAAGGCCGCCGCATTGAATCGGTTAATGAAGCAAGTAAGTCGGCTGTCCAGTTAAACGCAAGTCAAGTTTCCTGCATCAAAACAAACGAGCCTCGTACAGCATTAGCTAACGCGGAATCAATAGCACGAATATTGTTGCAAGGTGTTGCATTGCACTTTCATCCCAACTGCTTCATATGCATTTTGCTATTATGCTATTATTGGGTGCACGTTATATGTATTTCGCTATTATTGGGCGCGTTGCTAGCTTCCTGCGCTGCGTCTGCCAAATTTACTTACTGTATAAATATTGGGAGATTAAGTCGTTAATTTGCTTTTGTTGTGCGTACAGCAAGGTAAGGTGTATTTATTGGTGTATATATATACACAAATAAAATATAATTTCATAGTCTTACTCCCTTATAAGTGTTTAACACTTTGGCTGCGATGTCCATATATTAGATCGGGTCAGCGTTGCGGGTGCGGACTAAACTGCAGCTTATTTGTCTAGTCTGAATCGCTCATAATCCGCCGTAAAGCATTACTTGTGTTTCGGTTGGAGAGGTGCGGTTGCCGGCTACATTTTGATGTGAGGCGACTATCTTAGTCCTCAGGAGGAGCAACGCATCTACGATCGAGCTCAGATACGATTTTGGTCTAGTTTGTCCATGGGCTGCGACTACTTAACGTCAGATAGTTTACATGCTCGTTTGCTACTCTTCTCACATATAAAAAGTGAGGCGACCATTTCAGTACTCATAATTAACAACTTATCTACATACGTATGATTTCACATAGGAATTCAGTCCTTTTACTATAGAAACGGGTATTCATGGTTAACGTGTTTTAATCGTCGTTACATTGTAATATGTATAAATTCGCCCTAACATTCGTTTGAAATCATATGAATTCAAACCTCTGAGCTTACACGTAGATGCTTAAGGGCTGCATTGACCACTTAACACTTTCTCTGCGGCCACAACACTGCTATATAATTCTGGGGGCGACGCGCTTGCGGCTCTTACACACCTGTGTTGTACCGACAAATTTGTATGGATTACGGGCGAACAAAAGTGCTGTTTTTACGTCGGAGCCACAAAATTGAGGGCGGACATTACGTCTGTGTATTCGTAGGTTAAACACAGATGCTAACAAATACAATATTTCAGTAATTTGCCGGCGTATCTTCAGTCTAATCAAATACGCTCCAGTTTAGGGCCGCCTTTCGCAATACTGACCCGATCATATATAACTGCGTCGCAGTCAAAGTTTTAAGTGAGACAACATATCGAAGTTACACATACCAGCCAACATTTGTAAAGCGACGGGAGAAAACATATTTCCTTTATCTTGATTGGCTAAAACAGTTGTAAATATATTTATGATTTGCTGCTTTGTGTATGGAGCGAAGTGAAGAGTGGTCGGTCTAAGCGAGCAGCGAGCTTGTAATCTTGGCAAAGTCCTTTCTGTTAAGTCCAAAGCATTAGCTACTCCCACCAGAACAATGCGAGAATTTGGTAACGCTGGCCATTCGAATATTGTGTACAGAACTGATTGTTTCTTGCTGTCTAACTGATCTATCTCGTCAAGAACTAAAAGTCTGAAAAAATAAGAAAGTTGAGTACAACGCATGATGAGATACGCATTTTCTTTGTGCATTACGTTTTATAATTATTACTAAGTAATATTTGCCTAATTATTTACACCATTTTAGAAAAAAAATTATACTGAAAAGAACTTTTTAATATAATTCAAGAATTGTTTGTAATCCACTTTGGGTCCTCAACCTGGGAAGTCATTTTCTTAATAAACTTTGCGAATTACGTAAACAATAAATCTCTACTAAAATATTTAAAAAAATTTGAAAAGAATCTTTAAATGTTTTTCCTATTTAATGAAAATATGATGCATGTAGCGCTTAGAAAAATCCATAGCACTATTTCATCGCGCTTCATTCAAAAAAATATCCTTGAAAACCGAAGCTAGACATTAACCATATTTTTTATTATCAAAGAAATAGACATAGCTAGTGAGATTTGTACAAAAAATAAAAATATTTAAACAAAACAAAACCTACATCATATTGTGTTTCTTATTTAAATATTTTTCAATAGCACAGAGGCACGCTTTTTCGGTTGTTCCAGATGTAGCTATTTTCAGTTCTTTACATATTCTACTATAAATGCTTGCCGCCGATTTCATCATAGTACAATTTATGTACACTTGTATATAACCATCTCGTATCTGAAACATAATAATAGTACAAAATATTGTTGTTCTACGTACGTAGACCAGCTGTGTATGAACCACTCACTCTTCAACGGTATTCCGTTGAGTGAGTGGTCTATTACCATACATCCCTGATGTTTTCCCATTATATTAAAATATTCTTTATGATATTCTTGAATAAATAAAAATTTTAACGAACCAGGGGAATATTTAGCCACCAGGGGAATGTTTAAAGGTGGGACAATTATAGTTCGACCGGGGAGGTACCTCCGCCGCTCTCATAACGCGCCGTAAAGCCTTACTTGCGTTACGGTTGGAAACTTGCGATTGCCCGCACTTTGAGGCGAGGCGACCATCTTATTTCTCAGGACTAACAACGTATCTATGTATGTACGTTCGAGCTCAGATAGGATTTCAGTCGTGTTTGTGGTTGTGTTGATATATACGGGCTACAACTACTTAGGTCGTTCGCATGCTCGTTTGTACTCTTCAACACATAAAAAACTGACAAGAAGCTTGGAAACCGAAGCACTTGGTACCTAAATATCCCTGTCCACCCAAATTTGCAGTAAATTAATTAATGACTTAATCAAATTTAATCAAAGTTCGAATATCATCCCATTTTTTAAGTCCTCAAAGGAAGTTATGAACGAACATATAACTAATAGGAATCAAGTGACCGCTCCACGTACATCTGCAACTCTCTTGATGCAAAAAAGAAATCATGAAGTTAATCACACTAGATTTGCTATTTTTGAGTACTACAGAAAAGGCTACACCATTTAAAACTAAACTTCCAACATTATGGTAAAAATACATGGACTTCTAGATATTTAAACTATTTCAATTTTAAATATAATTATACCTTTGGAGTTCCCAAAATATATGACAAACTCGCAGTTTTTCCCGTGCCAGGTTGGCCAGAAATATATAAAGATGCTGATTCTTCCTTGTCAAGATGATCGTTTAAGAAGTCTTCTAGCCACGATATCTCTTTTTCACGGCTAGTTAACGGTTTTACGTGATCACCATTATTTGTTTCACTGAAAAATATTGCTCGTTATATTCCCACTGAGAAGATACTTTTAATTTTTTTTGGGAATATTGCACAGTTCGGTAAGTAGAGAGTTTTTGGCCAACTTTTTGATAGCAATGTTGTGTTTAGGGTCGTTGGGCCATATCTGTTGTAAAAATATGCTAATTATATGTACTAGAAAATGAAAAAGGTAGGTTTTTACTCAGTTACCGTCTCAATATTTTGATTGCGACGCTCATATATTACAAAGATTGCGGGAGGCGGCAATAAACGGGAGCTCTTTTCTTCAGACTGGATATGCGGCGACAATTCACACAAATATTTTATTTTTAGAATCAGTGTAGCAACCACGAATACAGAGACGTAATGTCCGCATTCAGTATTGCGGCGCCGACGTAAACACGGCACTTGTGTTCGCCCGTAATCCATACAGATTTGTACGTACAACACAGGTATCTACAAGCCGCAAGCGCGTTGCGCCAAGTAATACATAACACTGATGTGCACCGCAGGGGAACTATTAAAAATAAGAGTTCAACAATTGCATAGTCATAGCAACGTTCCTGTCACATTTTAACATTTGTAACTTTGATAGACACTGAGAGAGACAAAAATGACTCTTAACTACTCACTTGTTTATAATTAAAGAGGTTAATATTCACATATTACATACCTAACCTTTAATGAACATTAAATTATAAGTATTTAGTTTTCTCTCACCTCGAATGTTCAGTTTCAACGGATTTGGAAACTTTACTTTTCCTAGGAATTTTTACTATCGGACTAGTATCTGAAAAAGTAAATAATATTGTTATTTTTAGTTATATAAAATACTTAATTCCTTATTAATATCAATAATTATTAACATATTAATATTACTGACCGTCGTCGTCAACAGACTGCTTGTCTTTCTTCGTTGTCATTTTATTCACAAAATCTTCATTTTCAATGTTAGATTTTTTTAGATTCACATAAGTCCTTTTTCGGGATTTGAAGGGAATAATTCCTTGAATTTCAGTCATCTAAAAAAATAATATATGGTTTTGCCTTATTAATAATCATTTTAAAGATAAAGTGAAATTACAAACACAATAAAAAAAAAAGAGAATATATACATATATTGTGAACGGATTATAAACTTTATAAAATATATATGATACATTTATAGATCAATAGAAAGGACTGATAACATAGAGTTGGTATGGGGAACATAATTGATGCGCGGGAGCGTTCGCAAAGTGGATATTCGGCATAATTACGTAACCAATTAGTGAAATAATGCTAGCCCTTGAACAATTTTCCTGCGGCTCGCATATATAACATCGGGTCAGGATTGCGGGAGGCAACCCTACCTGGAGCCCTTTATGTAGACTGAAAATATGCCGATAATTTACACAACTATTGTATTTCTTAGCATCCGTAAAACATTTACAAATACACAGACGTTTTCTTTCGCAGTCTTGTAGCTCCGACGTAAACACAGCACTTTCGTTCGCCCATAACCGTCAAAGCGTCAATCTGTTATTAAAAAATAATGTGTACATTATTAATGTCACACACGTCATTTCTATACTAGCATCTAGTTGGTACTATAACAGTTTCATTTGTTTTTTTTTATTGTTAAATGCTTTATTAATAGCAGATTTTATTAATTGTATCTAGAAAGCCGTATTCTAATTTAATATTTATTTAAATGACATAGAACTAATTTCAATAAGTTACTACGAATCTGCCCATAATTGTATAAATGCAATGTAATGTATTTCAGACTAGCGACCCGGCCCAGCTTCACTCGGACTGAATTACTACATTGAATTTAACTACTTAATTTTTCGCCCATTTACAAAAAAGAAAACAACTTATTATGCACCAAAACCTTCCTGAGGAGTCACTAATGTTGTTGAAAACTGTGAGAAAATCCGTCCAGTACTTTTTGAGTTTATCGTGAACAGACAGACATAAAGGCGTGACGTTTTATAATATTTACAGAAGAAAAGAGATAATTATAATTACGTATCATAACATAAGTAATGAGTTACTAGAAGCTTGTAGGCACTATTAGACCAAAATTGAACAACAATGCATTTTCTTGTTTTACTTAATTTCAGTTATTAACAAGCTTTAATTAGCTGTGACGTTTATTATGTCCTATAACTGGGCACATCTGGGGACCTGCAACTGGTCACATATTACACGCAGATTCAATAAGAATTAATAGAACATCTTGTTTAATATTAACAAATTGGTTATTTATGTTAAATGTGTGTTACGTATTATAAAAATATAATAAAATACATTTACTATAAATGAAATACAAATGTATTGTACATATAAAAATTTATTTCGAAACATTTCATATTTCAGTTCACCGGAAAATCATAGTGTAGATTAAGCTAATAATAGTTAATCCAAAGTACATAATTTAATTGATTCAGTAAAAGTAAATACATAGCTTATCCACACAATATGAAAATGCCATTATTTAGATAAAAGAAAAGCTAAATAGGTATTTATAAGTAACAATTGTTTAGAACTAAAACATTGATTTGATTGTATGTACAGAATAATAAAATTCAATTTGTTACATTTTAGTGACATATTTTAAGTGAACAGCAAACATATTAAAGTTTAAACATATTGTGGATAAAATATTGCATTATCATCATAATTGTTACAAACATCTAAATCTATAAATACACACTTAAATTGTAACAAAAAATGTTTACATGCATACACAACACAAAATACAATCCTTATCATAAATCACAGCTTGTTACTGTTTATCTTTGTTAAAGTCATTCTGTGCCTGATGTGTCATGTTTGACATGTTCTTTAGTAAATCATACTTCTGCTGAGCCTTTAGCCATGGATTCTGGAAGTGCATTCCATGCAAATCCATTTGATGTCGTAACATGGCATGTTGGGCAGAAATTAACTGATGTTGTGTTAAATAATCCGTAGGACTTGCTATAGGTGGATTTGGTTTCATAGTAGGAGGCATGGGTTGTCTCATGGCATGCCCTGGCATCTTGGGGACTGGCATAATTGATTTTAAAGACTTAGGACCTTGTTTTGAAGGCCCCGGTGAGGCTTTTGGTAAGTCACTTTTTGGTGCATTAATATTGGAGATTTGAGTACTGGTGATCTGATTAGATTGATTTATGTTGTGGTCTGGCAAAGCACTTACACCTTGCTTATCTTCAGCAATAACTAACTTTGGAGATGAACTAGGTGAGCGTGTCTGTGATCTTGGAGAAGGTAGAGCAGGATTCGGTGAATTATGTGACACTATTGGGTAGCCTGGAGTCGGTACAGTAGCATTTGAGCTACTTGGAGTTTTGTGGTTCACTTTGTTAGCTCCTTCTTGCCTCAAGGCAAGCATTTGTGATCCACTGCCTTTTTCCGGTTTTGGTTGAATCATTCCACTTGTGGAAGGTACTCTTAAAGGTGAAGCACCTGCACTTAATGGCCTTGCAGATAAATTTGCTAAATGGCCTTGTGACATGGCTAATGGAAGTAATTTGTTAGGTATGCTCTGTTTTTTAGCCAAATTAGCTATAGATTGCATGGTTTCAAATGCTTTCGTCTGTTGTGGACCAAGATGACTTTGTATATTATGAGGAGTGGATAAATCAAGAGCTGCACTTAGTTTATGGTCTGCTTGTGGAATATTAGCTGAAGGCACTTTAGGAAGGGACATATTGAGTTTATTTGCAGCAGAAAATGCTTTGGGAGTAGCTGGAACTAATTTGGGAACTTGAGCTTTATTTTTCAGTAACTTGCCTTTTTTGTCAGTCTGCATTGATTGTAGTTGTTGTTCAAAAGTTTGCTGAAATGTAATGGGAGCAGAGAAACTCCCACTTAATTTTCCTAGCTTTGTATCTGCAATAGGTTTTAGATTTGGTACAGGCCCTTTGGATGACGTCTCGGAGGACTTGTTTGGAGGTTTTGATTGTGTTGAACTACCTTCAAGTATACTTGAGGTATTAAATTTGACATCATTTTCAATTTTAGGTTTTTTTAAGTCAGTATCAGGTAATTTTAATATTTCAATGTAATTATGAACTGGAGGGCTTGGTGCCTTGTGGGTAGACACATGACTTGCACTAGTAAGATTTTTATTAACCATAACTTTTTTCTGGTCTACATTGACAGAATCACAGGGACTCCTTGGTTCTGTCTTTTGGTCAGTCAAAGTGATAGATAATGAAGGAGGAATGTTTATTTTACAAGAATCAAATAATGATTTTAGGGGATCACCTGATGTCTGCCCAGTGACAGGAGCAGAAAGAGATGTTTTTACTTGGGATAATATTTTATTATGGACATTTGTTGGATCACAGTTATTTGCTAAAAGATCCATTCTTAATTTTCCTGCAGCTTGACTTTTATTCTGAGATGTTTGAAGTGCTGGACTTGGTCTCAACTCTGGCATTTTCTTTGTTGCTGGTTTATTACTTTCAGATGGCTTTGGATTCAAAGCTGGAATTTCTTGTTTTGGTATTTGTAATTTAAGTGGTGAAACTGTCTTTTGAACTGTTGATGCCGCTGATGAAGTTTGTGGAGGAGTCTCATTAGCTTTACGTTTTGGTGAAGTAACTGTATTTGTTACTGGACCTCTTTTCAAGACTGGACTTTCTGAAAGCTGAGGCTTCACAACAGTTGGCTGTTGTTTGACATCTTTAGTCGGTGGCGGCATGGATGAGGGTGTGTTAGGTGTATTATTCACTAATGATGATGATGATGGCGGTGATGATGATGATGGCGGTGATGATGACGATGGCGACGATGATGATGACTCAGTATGTGAATTTGTTTTAGTATCATCAACACCCTTAGGCTGTTCAGGCAATTCATTAGGTTTTTCTATTGGTTTTACAGGATTAGTATCTGATGTTGTATTTGGTGAATATGGAAGTTTAGCTTTTTCTATCTCTATTTTTAACTTTTTCATTTCTGGGAGAGTTGTAGGAGCGTTTTGTTTTCGTTTCAAAGTATCATCGGTTTTAGATACACTACATTGACTTTTGGAAGTGTTTTCAGTACCTGAATTAATATTATCGACAGGTTTTGGTTTAACTGGTGAACTTTTAGTTGCAGTATTTTTCGCTGTTAACTCAAATGAAATTAAGAATTGTGACTTTTCTACTTCATCATCACTCTTTTTTGTTTGTGGGTGGGGATTTATATTCTTTGTAGCATCAGAATTATCTTGAGAAACTCCACAATCTTTCTCTTTTGGTTGATCACATATTTCAGACTTCTTTAGTGTGTCATTCAATTTATTCACATTGTTTTCTTCAGGCATAGGGCTGTCAGTTCCAGATGATGCCTCAGACCCATGATCATTTAAATTTGGTGCTGGACTATTAGCATTAGTATCTTCTGTAGATGCAGGACTCGATTTTCTATCAGGAAAATGAGATCCCTTTCTGTTAATATCAAATAATCTATTACGAATAGCAACATAATCAATAATCTGATAAAAGAACCTCATTGGTTCATTTCTTTTCCAATTATATATATAAGCTATATCCATTAAAGTATAGTAGTCTGGTAGTGGTACTTTCTTGTATAATATATCAATAGCAAATTGATTACTATCAATATCAAATTTCATACTGAGAAATTTCTTAAGATGACTTATGTTTACAACTGCAGGGCATTGAAGGTATCTTCTTGACCCACCTGGCTGTGTTGTACATTCATTACTGTCAGATGACTTACTAGATATACTGTCAGCATCCGTTACATCAGCATATTCAAGTGAAAAGGAAATAACATCTTCTGGACTAAAAATAATTCTTTCAGTATCTTCACCTCTCTGTTCGGGCGTCGCCGACGCTGCAGGGCCCGGTCTAGACGCATAGAATTGTTGTCGACGCTCCATTTCTCTTTGAAAAAGTCCTGGTACAAGTTTGTACACTATATCTTGCAAGGCTTTATCCAGTTTTATATTCGGTTTTGCAGAATTTATCATCATTTCACAAACAGGACAGTAGCTCTTCACTTGCAAATGTTTGATAATACAACTTCTACAAAAAGAATGTAAACATTCCACGATAGTTGTAGCGTCTATGTAGTAGCCTCTACATAATGGACACGTTATGTGTTCGTTAACTTCACCTAACAGTGTTCTGTGAGGGACCACTGCACCATTGTTTTGCTCAGACATTTTCACGATTTTTTTGTCGGGCTGTTTATTGGAAGTAACCATTTTCACAAAAGCATTCACAGCGTCATCAAAATTCAACACACTGAACTGACAGCATTACACCACGATTATCAAACATTAAACTTTATTTTAAATCTTTTTATACCATCAATGCTCCATAATATATTTAAAACGTTTTAAATTGAATATAAATGTATGTGATCGATACAGAAAACCGCGAAATACACGTCTCAATAATCACGTTCGGCTCCGTAACATTTTTGTACTTAAGTTGGTAACCCTGGTCATTCTGTCAGTCTAAGGCATTAATTAAATAGGTATTTATTTGCACCGAAATTTAAAGAGGATTACAGCACAACGAATAATAAACTTAAAGTGAATACTAGCAAGAGCAAAACGAACATTCTGACATACCTTTATCTTAAAAATCTGCAGTCAATTGTCTTACTAAACGTTTAAAACATCCAACAACTGATCTGTTGACACTTATTAACTATTTTCGCGCGAAATGTTATTTTTTTTTCTAAGTTTCCTAACCTTAACGTCAATTGTCAAGTCAAATACTAATGTTGTCATAAATAAAAACTTTAAATGTTATTAAATTACGAAGTCCCATATTTTACATTTAATAATAATAATCTAAAACTTTAAATATTTCTTGAGTTTACCTTTATCATTGTATGATAATGTTAACCCAACCATCCAACATTTGGTTATTTCATAGACATATCCAAGTAATTATAAATATAATACTATATGACACATTCAATATTATTCTAGTTCCCGGATAGTTGGGGATTTAGAAAAATATAATAGAATAGTAGCTATTCCTAGCTATATAATAAACCTTTCGCACAGACATCTTTTCTGACTGACATAAAAAAATACAAGTTTCAAGTAACATAATATGCAGCACCTATTTATTTTTATTATATATATCTAACACTTATAACTTTTATGTTCCTCAAAAAATACAATATAACTTTCTGAACTTCAATAAAAGTAGTAATTTTAATTTTGACGTTATTTGTGTTTTCCGTTGTTCAGTGGTTACAGATTTAAAAACTCTTTGTTTCCGGATATTGAGGTCGCTTTCTTTATTCGAGTTACAATCTTACTGATGTGTTTTGTCATTCTCTGAATTTCCCTGAATACAATTGTATAATATACGGATACCATACGGATATAATATACGGATACCATTAATACAGTAATAATATACGGATAGAGAAGGCGTCGTTCAATGTTACTTATAGACTGCCTGATGTATTTTTAAAGATTCAATTTTGGTTTTCATTTAGATCATTCGATTTTAAATGTTGCCACATCGATTTCAAAATTTTTGCTTTAATATCAATGATTATCAAAGATCAACGACTTCGATTTCACGTAAACCGCATTGCGATGCATCTTGCAATATGATATTTTTTGCTGTTGTTCAATCCATTCTATTCTAATAGTTCTAATAATTAATTTCAATGTTTTGCAAATTCATATTTTTCCAAAAAAACGTAATTTATGCTCTTTGTTTAAAACGCAAATAGTAATGAACTTGAATAACTGTTGAAGTAACAGTAACTC
>DWON01010007.1:0-11049 GCA_018251015.1 Phocides pigmalion okeechobee | reverse complement strand
TTGAAAACTTTAAATGGCTCTCCTGTAAAATTAGGTCTATTCGCGTTGTGGCCCTTTTGTTTTGAAGTAGCGATATGGTGGTTGGAGAAAACACCGGTTTTGCTAGAACCCCTAAATCCGCGTGAAACCTTACGGTTGGTCGGAGATACGAGGAGATACGATAATGTAACTACATCGCCACACCACGGCATTACAATGCCATTTGTATATAACAAACATATATAAATTCTATTTTTTCTAATTCCTAGTTAATAAACCTTGAAGGAAGCCATTTTTCATTGGAAAATTCTTGATATTGAGAAACAAGCATGTTGTAAAGGCAAATATTATCAATTTAAATTCAATTAACTATAGAAAGGACAACATATATCTAATTTAGTATTTAAAAAACTTATTTTTTATAACGTTACATCGTTTCTATTAACTCGTATTGGATTCTATTTGTTTAGGCAATTTTGTAATCGATTATAAATCACATTTCTTAGCAAGTATAGCTTAGACTCGGATAACAATAAAAATCAAATATTTTTTTATGTTACACGTTTTTACAATAAATTAAAAATACTTTTAATACTTGAAATTTAAATAAAATGTATAAATGATTATACTAGAAATAATTGAAAAAAAGAAGAGAAAACAGAAAGATATAAAAACGTGGTATCGTTAAAGCTTTTGAATAATTATGTATAAATATATATATTGGATTGGAAACACGATTTCAAATCAATATTTTCTTGGTATCGCCATCTAGAAAGGAGAAATAGGGGAAAATGGTTGTTTTTTTAATAAAAAAAACATCCTGCCGCTTTTAAATTTGACAGGAATATTCAATACATACGGTAGACTACCCCCAACAAGGGATTTTTTAATATTCTTCGTACAACATGTTGTAAGTATAACTTGGCATTTCTGTAGTAAGGAAACATTACAGAGAGAGGTCTTATAATAATTGAAATTTGTATTTCGAGAACTATTGAAGGGATGAGATGCTACTTTCTCTTTTTCAAGAACGTTATATAGTATAGTATAAAACAAAGTTGTTTACCGCCTCTGTACTTCTAGATCTTTCAAACTAAGCGACGGATTTTAATGTGATTTTCATCAATAGACAGAATTATCAAGTGAGAGTGAGACAAGAGGAAGGCTTAAACTTGTGACACATGCATATTATAGCCGAAAAAGCCGAGAATTTCAAAGATTTATAATGTGATGTCGTAAATTAATACTCGCTAGTTATATAATAAAGTAGCAAATGTGCACGGGGCCCATGCTATGTCGACGTATGAAAACTGATATAAATTACGATTAAAGATCATCCATAAACTTAAGCCATATATTTTTAAACTCTTGTAATTCATCTTGTGTCCTAGTCAAGTGATATTACTTATTTATTTATGAAATGATGGAAGAGTAACAAACGAGCGTACAAGCAGAGTAGCAAAAGAGGCTAAATTGACGTCCAACCTCAAACAGGACTGAAGCCTGTTCAACGTTGTGCATAGATGCGTTGCTACTCCAAAGGACTGAGATGCTTAATATTTATCTAATATCCATTCTCTGTTGATATCCCTTATATTGTGTTAGACCATCCAGTCCAATCTCTCTGAATGTCAGTTTTCAGATCTCTTATTGAGATCGTCAACTCCCTGGTCAAAAGGACGGGAGTTAAACCTTAACTAAATACGTTTTCTAATATTCAATGTGCAATGTATTTACGAATTTAATCTAAATATCATTATTAAATACAATAATTTATACCAAGAATTAGTAGTGACAATAGCAGAATATTGAATACAGTGCTTAATAAAATATATTTTATGCTTACAATTCGATTGTTTATACTGAAACTTTACACAGATGGTAATTTATATGTTAATTACCACTTGCTTCAATAGTGGAGAAGTGAAAAACATTGTCATTAAACCCACATTCTTAAGTTTTCTTAACTATGGTTTAAACCAAATCTTGCTTTAACCAAATCGGTTATAGATTATGGTTATGTTTGGTTTAAATGTGTAATTTAATAAATATTTGGTTTAAGTAATATTTTAATCAAAAGAAACTCATACATACAGACCGAATAACAAGACCATTAAGGATTCTGTAGTTAAATAGTGTGTACCCGAAAATATCACATATATCAAAAGTACACAACATGTATCAACTAATGATATTTAGTATTTTTGCTCACAAAAGCTTTATTTTTGGTTCTGCTTTGATGTGAAAATAGTTAGCGTAGCTATTTGAGATTACGTAACTGTAAAACAATAAAACATTTGAAATGGCCGGTGAGATGAGCTAATGCATTACCAGATAAACACTATTTTACATGTCACGAAATGACAATGGGCTGGTCACATCTGTCGAAGAAGAGACAATCTTTGGAGTAACGGCTCTTGAGTGGACACCCCGTTTCGGAGAACGTAATGTAGAACGCTCCCCTGCAAGACGGCGCGACGATCTACGGGGCGCGGCAGGAACTAACTTGGAAAGAACAGCCGCAGAATGGACTCAGTGGCGCGCATTGGGAGAGGGCTGTTGAGCTCTGAATTAATGTGGACTAATTATAATGATGATATATCACAAAAAAACGAGGACTCACGATCGTTCCACAACTATACTTCATTTTATTAATAATGGAAACCTTCATATATTTTTATTATGTGATATTTTTCTGTACTTAGATCCTACGAATTCTTTGTTAGGAAGTACTCGTAGTTCAAAAGCTTACACAAAATTTAATACCTATAATTAACTTTAAATGATTTTAAATTGAACATTTAGACTGAATTGTTGTTACTAATATACACTTATTATATGTAAGATTTATCGAAGGATAATAAAACAAGGTTTAATAAAATAGAGTTTATTTACAAAATCATTTTTAGTTTAAACTTAACATACTTAGACTAAAATCACATAAGTGTAAAACCAACCGCGCTACGGCCGAAGTATCACTTTATTTATCACCGCATTCAAAGTAATTGTTGAATTTCAATTACAGCTTGATAAATTTATATTTAATAGACACTACTAATAGCTATACCTAAAGTCATTTACAGTCTAGTTTCGTATGCACTAGATTTCAATTTATTCGATCATTTTCGGTCTGAATCTTTGTAACAAATTAGCTTACATTTATAGGGCACATTCTCTTTTAATGGTTCTACTAATCGAAAGTTGTCTACATTTTGTGAAGCCGAATGCCTTGTGTCATGGTCGTTACTTTTACCTAAGATTTTACCATTTTTATAAGATCTCAGTCTAGTTTTTCCATCATCGTCTTTGTCGCTATAATGTCTTGTAGGCATCTTGATAACATTCCTCGATTTTAAATCTAAATTCCTTTGTAAAGGTGTTTTCCTTAGCTTATTCATGTGAGGCATTTTCGAAGAATCTTCTTGAGATGAAGTTATCTCTGTCGAACCCATCTTAAAATGTTTTTCCGTTAAATTAATTCTGGGAGGTAATGAATGACTGGGTGAACTTTTACGCTCTTCAGCTAAGTTACTTAAACTTTCGGGATTTAATATTAGTCTATTCTTTGCTAGATTTCTGCCTATTGGTACTGGAATTTTGGAATGTTTAGTACTCAATGAGGTGTCCGCATTCATATTCGGTACTGTATCAACAATAGCATTCAAAGTTTTTCGTGTAGGTATAAGAGATGGTTTAACTGTAGGCATAGAAGAAAATTCTGTTTTTTCTAGCAATAACTTCCTATCATCGTTAGATTTCGATAATATATTTTTAATCTTTGGAAATTTATGCGTCTCAAACAATTTTCCATTTCGGAGACTATCAATATTATGATTGAAATCTGATGTAAACTCATTAGAATTTACAAACCGTGAAACACCAGGCACTTCGGATCTTACACTTTTGTCGACACTCTCGCTTTTTTCTAACGCACTTAATGGTAAAACATTTTTTAGATTTTGTTTATTACTTGTAGTTCGTGGCCTTGATGCTTCTAGAAGGGATGATTGTTTATTGATAGGAATATAGCTTGATTTTAAACCTGTTTTGCTGATATCGTCAAGCTCAGAATTTATACTTGACATTTGACTAAATTGATCCAGAATAGTCTGTTGAAAAGTACTAAATCTGTCATTAATATCTGAATGTATAGCATGTAATTTTTCATTAAATTCATCACGTCTGTCAGAAATACTTTGCAGTATATCGTTGGTGTCAACTGTTTCCGAAGGTCTTCTGAAACTAGCAGTTTGAGATTCCTTTAATCTAGTTTCCAAAGTATCTTTTACATTCTGTATAGCATTTTCAGTATGACTTCGAAGTCTATCTGAAAGATCTGTTAAGGCTGAACTAGGATCCCATACATCTTCAAAAGGTCTGGTCAATTCAATTGGAGAATTCAAGAAATTTTGGGATTTACTTGTTAATAACTTCGATCCCAATGTTTCTATATTTTCTAAAGGAGAGGAGAAGGGGTTTCTCAAATTCTGTGTAAAAGCTGAACTCAATGAGCTAATACGATTATTTAGCGCTTGGTCTAAGTTGATAGTGCTATCCAATGATTTTGGTACTTCTAATTTATTTTTATATGAGCTTATTGTCAGTCCAGGAATGCTAGGCAATAAAGTCTCTCGAAGAGTTTGTGGCGTACGTTGAAACTGGTTCGAATTTATTAATCCATCAAACTTTCTTATGTTTGGTTTTATGTTTGAACTTTCGTTAACATTGTCTTCTGAATCAGTAAAACTATCACTCCTAGTTACTTTTTCAGTGGTACTAAACAAATTTTCCATCTTTGACTTAAGACTGTCAAGGATATTTAATTGTTTATTATCCTGTGATATATTAGTTATATCTATAATTGGCTTAGTGATAATGTTTGACTTAGTGATATCATTTATATTATTGCGGAATAATGAAATCTTAGGTTCCTGTAACTTTAAATTTGAATATATAAGCGAGTTTGAATCAGGTTCACTGTCTTCTGCGTTCAGTTCTCTATTGCTTGTATCTAAAGTTTTCAAAAAATGATCATTTTCAGCATCAATTAAATTTTTAAAGCCATCGCTAGTCTTACATTTTTTTTCATGAAAGCTTTGATCTAATATCTTATTTCCTTCAATAGTTTTTGTTTTTATATTTGTATTTATATTTTTTTCTTTCTCTTCTTCCTCTGATTTTAGTCCGTTAGTATCTTCCAGTGAAGGGCCTTCCACAGAGAATACTGTATTTGCCATTTCAATATTATCATCATCCAGTTTTCCTAAGTCTTCATTTACATAACTTTTTATATTCGTACTTTTATCATTTAATAGTCCACATTCTGACAAACTTAGTAGAGAATTAGACATTTCTTGTAAATCTTTAAAGCTTACTTCACTTGCATCGTTTTTATCAGCTACTTTAGATATTTTTCCATTTTTAGGGTTTATTTTATTTTTTTCGACAGCATTCAAGTCATCCGTTCGCTGGAAATTTTGTAAATTTAAATTAGTTTTCAAACTACGTAGATTTTCACTACTTTGATTTTCAAATGTTTCCCCGTCTATTAGTATGTTTTCATTATTTATTGAATCATCCGAAGACAAATCACTAGAAATACAATCAACCAGTACGTTATTTGAAAACGCCTGAGGCATACTAGAGTACTGACCGTTTTGCTTAATAATTTGCAAATCATTATTACTGGTCTCCGCAACATGATCATTTACTATATTTTTATTAGTTTTCATGTCGTTCATATCATTTATGCTATCAGTATCATTAATATCTATTTCTGGAATCAATGAACTGTTGTCGAATTCTACCGGTAAATTTAAATCTTCAAGTAATTCAATTTGATAAGAATTACTAATTGATTCTTCATTAATTGTGTCATCGTTGCTTTTAGATTTCTGCACATTTCCGTTTTTAAGTGAATTATTATTTAAACCATCTTTTAAATTTTCCGTACTAGGTTCATTGTCTCTTAATTCATCGTACTCTAAGTCAGTATTTCGATCATATTTACTTTGAATATCATATTCGTCATAACTCTCTTGTCTTTCATTATCTAGTGGAGTTGAAGAAATTGTATTTGAGTTGCTGTTTACCGAATTTATACATTCCTCGGTAATACGGTCCATCCCACCGTTATTGCTATTCTCTAAGGATTTATTGTTTTCTGAGTTAAAAACAAGTTCAGAATTAGTTTCATCTTTAGTTTCTGAGTCCGTAATTATTACATCTCGATTCATACTTGGTGCAGTATTTATGTCTTCGTATTCACAATTAACATATTTTTCATCATCATCATTATTCTTTTTTGAAGACATCCTTAATTTTAAATTCAAATTATCGGAGTCCATATTTGAATTATCTACGTTTGGTTTATTATTTTTTGATTTACTTCTTGGTATTAATTCGACATCTTTTAACTTTAACAAATCTTTAAGTTGTAAAGGTCTATTTGCCCCAAATCTAGATTTTTCTAGAGGTTTATATATAATTGATGGAAACTGGGTAGTAGTCTCAAAATATTTCTTTAAGTCAATTACTGGTAATTTGGGTTTTTCTTTATTAGAGTTAACGTCTAGACTATTAATTAGATCTTTTAATTTATAACTTGTTTTAGGCTTAACGTTCTGTTTTATTTTAGTTATTTCATCATCTTTATTTTTTCCTGCATCTTTTATGGATTCATTACTATCATCTGCGTTATTCTTAGGAAATAAACTTAATAATTTTGGGGTTGATTTCAGGCTAATACCTTGTAAATTATTATCAGTATTTGGCTTTATTATACGTTCCTGAATATTACTGGCACCAATACCACTATCCATCTCGTGTATTTTTTTATGAAGAAGGCTTTTATTCCTGAGCGTTTTTATGGGTTTACGTGGTGAATTAATAACCTCAATTACAGGTGTAGGTCGTCTCATTCTTAATTGTCCTATTTTATGGCTACTTTCAAGCGGTAAATGTATGCAACGTGTCTCTTGTATATGAGATGGCTCCGGTAAATTATCATCCATGTCATCTCCGTTTGGATTCAAATAGATTTTAACTACGTTTGTCGGAGTTTCATTTAGTGTGTCACGAAGTAAAGGCAAATCTGGCTCATTTACTTTTACAGCGCTTCGTGCAGCATTCCTTGCTAGAGCGTCTTGATATTCTTCATCTGTAGCCTGCCGAAGAGTTTCTAAAACTGAAGACGCCAACCCCACTTCAGGCTGAAGCAATGGCTTTGGTTCCGTTTTTTGGTCTGATTGTCTGAAACAAGATATATTTTTCTATGTTACAAGATAACAAACAAGGATAGAAGCTATTTGATATTAAATGGTCGCTGCACCCTTTGGATTTGCATATCCAACCTCAAATAAGAGTTGTCTTATTTGAGGTCGTATTTAGGAGTAACTTAGTTGTATCGTATGTAAGGAAGCCCGCAATAGTAAATACCATAATTTCCACATAAACAAAAGAATTGCTTAAAGCTAGAAATGGTGAGTTTTTTATGTGAGAAGATCAACAGACGAGCTTGCAAACCAACTGATGTTAAGTAGTCGCAACCCATGGACTGACATCCTATCTGAGCTCGTACGTAGACTCCTATGTGCTCCTGAGGACTAAGATGGTCGCCTCGCTTCAAATTGTAGCTGGCAAACGCACCTCTCCAACCGAAACACAAGTAATGCTTTACAGCGGATTATGAGGGCGGCGGTGGTACTTCCCCGGTTGGACTATAGTTCTCTCACCTTTTAATGATGCTGATTCTTCGATACTGATAATTATCTGATACTGTAGTCGACTTGTATAGGTTCTAACATTTGAAATTAAACGATAGAATACTTTAAAAGTGCAAATATCTTTAAAACTGAGATTAAACAAAAATAGAAATATTACTTCACGAACGGCTGGAGAGCTCTCAATGCTGGAAGAAGCATCGACGCAGACGCTTCAGCATCACTAGAGCGGGGGCAAGGGCAGTCGAGAGAAGAGATCGAGGTTGACGTGGTGCCAAACCCATCATGGATCAATCCATTTTCATCACGGCATGGACAACAATCTTCTAAATCCAATCGCCGTGCCCGCCGGAGATTACTTTCTTCTGTGATAGGCTGTGATATCACCTGAACAAAAAGACAATATTTATTGGAAATAAAGGCAATATTTATTGGTTCTTCGCTTGTTTAGACACATTTAATTTTTAACCAACTTGAACAAATTAGGATTGTACTCAATTCGTCGAAATTGTTAAAACCCCCTTGGATTTAATTCTGTAATTATTGAGAAAATATATAAAATAGAAAAGATATATGGAAAAATAGTTATTAAAGTAATAGAAAAATATTAATTGCAGTAGGGATGGTAAAGCACGGTAGAGGATCGATTGGTTACAACTTCTACCATGACACCCTACGTAAATACAAAGGAATAAACAGAAGAAGAAAAGAAAGAGAAGATAAGTAACTAAAAGAAAGAGGAAATGAAAAGATCTCCTTGGTGTGTCATGGCCAAACGGCTAAATAAGAAGTCATAATATCGTCATGTCAGTCTGTTTGTCTGTCAGTTTGTAACTGCATTCTCTACAAGTAATAGAGGGACAAAAAATCCAATATTAAATAAGAAAAGTAAAATAAATAAAATAAAGTGACATTGGATAGATCTTCCAGAAAATTATACAGAGGTTTCAAATGACTTTTTATTTATATCCAATTATTCGAATTACTTGTTTATAAAGTGACAAAAATTATGTTCCCCCTCCTTTCCTTCTAACTTGGTACTGAACTATGAAATCAATATTTTTTTTGACAGGCGAAATTGAAAATTTCTTTTTAAAAAATACTGACTCAATACTTAAAAGATTTTATATAAGTTTAGAGATAGTCCCATATCTCATGTACTCTGGTTAGGGACGCTTTATTGTGTGTGGCTTATCACGCACTTGGCACCATTGCTCACTGGCATCCACATGCTATAAAACAGAACTGATGTCCTAACTGAGGTCGTACGTGGATTGTTGCTTCTGAGAAGTAAGTTCAAAGGCTTCGTCAAGGACTTTTCCTTGAGTTACAAACCCAATTAGATACAAGTATTTTTTTCTATTTTGTACCCAATTCCATTGACAATTCTAATCTATGATAATTTGGCATGGTTTAAATGCATAATAGTAAAAAAACGGACATCAAAGAAATTATATCTACTATTTTAATGTCCTATTATATTATAGGATTGCTAATTTCTTTTAAATGGACTTTATTTATGTGTATTCGTATATGTAAAGATACATCACACAGTTCTAATTTAAACTTAACTGTAATACAAAATTTATACTATATTTTCCTATTCTTAGGGATAGTACATATATTGTCGTTAAATTAAAATGAGGCTAAATTAGAAATATACCTTTTTAATTAAAAAAAACACACACACATCCAAAAATGTCAACACATGACGTACTTACAAACTAACAAACATAAAAATGCAACCGAATTCAGAACCTCCTCCTTTTCTGGAGTCGATTAAAAAAGCTAAGACTAAAGTTCTCTCGAGGCGATATCACCGCCATCCACATGTTTTCCCATTCACACACAGGTTTTAAAAATGTATCTGTCGATTACATTACAATCGGGAGAACCATTCCCTAGGAAAAGAATCGCATGTACGTATAAACTTGGATATTACAGTTATCCTTGAAATTGAACGTCGTTGTCCATGAGCTGCAGCGACAGAGTAACTTCATACTTCATATAAATTATTAGATTACAAAAATAATCTGTACTATGTAATTTGTATATAAAGGTGGTAGAGCCGTAAGCCCCCCCCCGGGGCGCCCCCCCCCCCCCCCTCACGCCCCGCCGTAAAGCAACATGTTCTTCATGTATTATGGTTGCCGGATACACATTATTGGAGGCGACCATCTTAGTCCCCAAGGGTAGGAACCCATACGCCTCCATCCTTAAATAGAACTTATATTCTATTTGAGATTGGACGTGGTTGTTCATGGGCTGCAGTGACCACTTAACATCAGGTAGCCTGCATGTCAGTTTCTTATTCTTTCGTAATAAAAAAAAACTAAATATGATACAAAAAATAAGGAACAAAACTTACTTTATTAAAATCTACGAAAAGTGGCAACACCACCAGCCACTTTCCCACCATTTTCACTCGTGCTCGCATGAACACAATCACTAATTAGAAGTACAATTACATATTCTTTAATATTTATATATTTTAATCATTTATAATATCTGTTTATCTCATATTTGATTATCTGAATGATAATAGTCAGATCGTGTGTCCAATCAATAGTACGTGACATTCGTCGAGATTTACGTACATTTATACGATATAGTTATCTTATGTGTTAATGGTAATTTTAGTATACATAGTAACCCAATTTTGCTTTCTATTTAATCCGTAAATATTTTTTTTATATTTAAAATACAGGCCGGAAAAAAGTAATTTATAAGTGACCATTCTTAGATGATCAAAGATGTTTATGAAAATGTTTTGTGTCTAATTATTTGTTTTACTTGTTGTGTTATTTTTTACCTAAATGTATACCAATAATTAAATTTATGGAAGTTTATATACAATTTGACGTTACTTTAGATATATTTACATATCTTTTTCCAAACCTACATATTCCTATTATTTTTAAATAGTACTAGTTTAAATGCAATAAATAGTAACATAGCTACAATAAAATACGATAAATTAATTAAACTAAAATATAATAATAAAAGAACACTTCTAACATCACCTGAATACGATCTTCAATCACAAGCCAACAAAAATACACAAGTTAATAAGAAGAATAAAACACAACAGCCTCTTCCATCGGTTCGAAGATCGAGTTGCATCTCAGAAGGAGTTTTAAAACCAGGCATACTAAATTTTCTAGTAAATAAAAATGCAACCAATATAAACAACAAACAAGACAACAAAGAAAAAAACACAATTCGCTTCTTTCCTTCAATAACGTGTTATCTCAAAAAACAAAATGTTACAATAGACCATTTTTTTACTTACAAAAAATTATTTTACTTAATTGTGTATTTTTTTAACGTTTATTGTAGATTACGTACA
>DWON01010006.1:0-11049 GCA_018251015.1 Phocides pigmalion okeechobee | reverse complement strand
TGTGTGTGTGTGTGTGTGTGTGTGTGTGTGTGTGTGTGTGTGTGTGTGTGTGTGTGTGTGTGTGTGTGTGTGTGTACGCGCGCATGTATGTGTTTGTGTGTGAGTGAGACTGTACATGTACACGTAATATTAATTAGCACAATTGTAAGGCGAGCTTGGAATTTCGGACATTAATTACAATACACACACACATGCATGACTAATCTCTGAGTCTGTCATCTTCATGTTGAGCTTTTTAGTGCAGTAATTTTCACATGATGTTTAACAATCGTATTAATGGAAAGTGTAAGATACGACGCGGGTAAGTCAGGATATCGCTTGTGCAGGGGTCCGCAACCTGCGGAAGTATTGGCTCTCAAGTTACAATAAATTATTTTATTGACAAAACCCTTAAAAATGTGTCCATAGGTATAACTATCTATTTTGTACACTGTACACATCCCACTGCACTGTATACTCCGTAACAATAGCTATCTGCCAGTGAATGTGTTGAATTCGGAACATACAGACAGATAAAAAAATATTTAAACATATTTAAGTGGCTTTTTAAAAAATGGGAAAAATATACAAATTACAACTATTGGCTCTTTCGTCTTAAAGGTTGCCGACCCCTGCACTAGTACTATTTACATTCCACACACAAGACGTACCCGAAGAAATGTACCCACCATTAACGGCCATTTATTATGCTTCGTACCACCATTGAAAGCTTCACAAACACCGTACATTCAACCACAAAGCACCAAAGAACTAATAATATAATTAATGAGTAATTATATAGTGCAATGAGGAGATTTTCGAAATAATACGTAAAATTATTAATAATAATATGTTCACCCCTTTGAAGATCCGGAAACACTAGAGGCGGGTCACTTCTTCAAATAAAAAAAACACTACTGCTTCCAAACAATAGTTTAATAACCAAACAAAATATAGGAAGGAATAGTTCTTACTGTCGACTTTACAAACTTGCCCTTTAAGCAACTCCAGCGTACACTCGTTAGCGTGTTTCAGAATTCAGTACAACGCCATCTAGTTACCGAGTGCGGAACTATACTCCCCAACAACATATGATCTGTGTTTGCTTCCGCCTTCACACGGCGGGTGGACAGGAGCCTTTCCCTAATTAAATGGAAACATACGCTTATTCGGTTTCTCAATTACATAGAATAAATATTAAATTTATATTTTTAAATGACTTCCAAAAGATGGAGGTTATTGACAGCATGTTAGAAATTGGGGTTTATGAGTATTTGTAACATGAGGAAATGTTGAGTAGAATATTTTAAAACACGCGCAATAGTTTAGACATTTGTTAAACAAATCTGTCTCTACAAGTCTCTATGTTCTTCTTGGCGCGTGTAACAGACGACCGTGCAGGTAAGAACGCATAAGTGGATTGCCTTTCTGCTTTACATGCAAATATTTTGTGCAAACGTCCCGTCTCCTACGTATTCCTATCTTTATGCGCCCCATTTGAGATTCTGAAATAGCTATATTCTGAGGATTGGTATATTTGATTCTCTCTCGTGATTTGTTTAAAGGTTAAACTTTGTTTAGGGACTAGACAATTTATATGTCTAACATTAATTAAAATAAACATTATATATATTTATATAGGTGCACAGTTAAAATAATCATTTTTTTAAACGAGTTGTTGGAATTGTCAAATTTATGCGCCATTTTCATTCTTTGTCGTTTCACCAACATTTGTAGAAAGTAACAAACTTTAGACAGCCTTGTAATTATTTTGTTTTTGGAATTTATTACCACTAGCATACTCATATAAAGGTTTGGTAGCCTGAGTAAAGTAACCTTTCAAATAGTCCAAACATAGTTAATGTTATTTTTACATAGTTAATGTCATAGGAAGGATCCCATATATTAAGTAAACGATCTTCAAAAACCTTTTTTTGATTATACATATGGCAAATTATCGTAAATATTCATAAATATATGTGTATACAAATAAATATAAAATAGATTTTATTTCATTTTTACACGTGTAATATATAATGCATAAGATTATATTAACACACCATTAAAATTGAAACAAATTAATAATAACAATAATTCTATTTTTATACTTACCTTATTTGAATTTTTTTTAATGATGAATATGCCCGAACCCATGCGGGATCCGAGAACGCTAGCTGCATTCTCGCGTTGAATAGGAATCGCAGTTCTCTGTGCAAGATATGAACCAGCCCTATTGTTTTCGACGGCATCGATCAAACGTGGTACTGATTGTTTGAAAAAATAAATAAAATTGAAAAAATATCTTATTTGTTCGTTATCAAAACCAAAAACATATTTATAAAAATTTAGTCTCTTTGATCTCTTGATTCTCTCTCTTGTGAGTAGCGGATAATCGTAAACCGTTGGAAACGAAAATATTAAGTTTTGCGTCAAAGCCGAAAACGATCGAGCAACGTAGGTGGTATAAAGATAAAGTAGCAGCCCATCATTGGTTCCGTGGCAAGGTACCTATTCAATAGGTATAATGGCGTATAATCTTGACGAATGATACGATCTCCTTGCACCGGCTCGGACGGATCATGCATGATGGATCGGAGGCAGCTCCGCGCTGAATGGGGCTGATCGCTGTTTTCATGCAAGGATTATTGTGAGGATTCTTCCAATATTTTTACCGGTGTGCTTAGCTACTGATACGTTCATATTTGTTAGTTTTTTATGAAATTTAAGGTCGGTAGCACAGACGATCGTGTGTTCCATGTGATTGTAGCGGGAAATACTGACAGCCTAGTTGGTACGACTCTAGCCTCTCACACGGGGTACGGCGTTCGATTCCCGCATCTGATTTTTATATTCATGCGCGTATTATAAGTATTTATTACTTTCTTTAACGGTGAGGAAAAACAACTTGAGGAAACCTGGTTACCTCAGAGTTCTCCATAAAGTTCTTAAAGATATGTGAAGTTTACCAATCTGCATGTAGTCAGCATGGTGGACTGTGGTCTTACCTCTATTTTGAGAGACCCCTGTCCAGCAGTGGGAGAGTAATAAGCTTGTGATATTGATGAGGCAAGTGGTCACTATTATCACGGATACCTGTACTCAATTCCTGATAGAACTGTATTTTATTAACGTTTAAAAAGAGTTCTGTAAGAATCAATATTGAATAAATTCCATTTGACTTTGACTTTGACTTTGCGTCTGAAACTACATTCTATGCCGACCTGCCGCACGCGGAATATCAAATTTGGTTGTTATTTTATTTTTTTTAAATTAATTGAGATTAGTCTTCTGGTATTTGAAAGAAAACCAATCACATAAACCGCATAATGCATCACATTCATAAAGTAACTTTTACTACATAACGGGCAAAATTAATTAAAAGCGTTAATTTTTAATGCCGTTTATAAAGCGTTAATCGTGAGTACCTGTTACATAGTAAAATATATGAATTCGACGCCACGGGTGATAAGAGGGCTGGTTCATATCTTGAGCAGAAAATTGTGATTGCTATTCAACGCGGGATTGTGGCAAGCATACTTGACAACATGCCGCATGGGCACGGACTGTCTGTAGATTGTTTATGTTAAGCCTTTATTATTAGTTTTAAGGTATTGTTATTGTAATTAACATGTAAATTACGTGTAAATAAATTCCGTGATGATATTAGTTTAAGGTCTTATCCATGGAGTAACCGCTTCAAAGTTACTAATACTTCCAAGTGAATGCATTTAATCCGTGACTCCATCTTGTGTAAACCCCATTAGAGGTCACCATATCACGTGCCACTTACCTCCAATTGAAGGTAGATTTAATTGTCCAACTCACTTAAGGCGTCTTAAGTTTGCCGCGTCGTCTGAAGACCACTACGCCGTTTTCCATTGGTGCCGACTCATTTATCAAGAGCAAAAGAAAATGACAAAATTTATCAAGACTAGAAGTATACAATTGAATAAAAATGAGTTTCAGCTATTTATTATCAATTACATTGCTCATTAACTACTGACAAATCTATTGGAGATTTGTACGCTTTTGATTTGATATATTTTCTACGTGTCATATGTAGGTGTACAAATGCAATAAATCAAAATATAAGCCTGTATACTTATTTATTTCACTGAAAAAACATTGGCAGACTTACTTACCTAAACTAAACTAAATACATTTTGGTTAATTTTGATTTATCATTACAATGTTTTATTTATCATGTTTATGTTTATGTTTTTATTTTTATTTATCATTATTATAAACATTTTTTTTTCAAGACTGTCAATAATTTTATAATTACATATCTATGGAGATGTAAATTATATTCATTAAAAGATATGTAAATGCTTATTTTTGGAATTTTAAAGTCACGAGGTAATTAAAGCTAATACTCGTATATCTACTTTAAGAAGTTATAAAGTTGTTAAGAATGATTTTATGCTTATTTTAATACTTATTATGTAACTTATTCTTTTTTTTTCTGAGAGTAGACGAAATTCACAGGTACGATTTTTTAATCTGCTTTCGTTTTGAATTCAAAGTATGCAACACTATGTGTTTTGTCATAAAATAAATCTACACAAAAATATTTAAGCGAAAATACGTAATTATGTACTACATAATTAATTAACATAAGTAACTAAAAACTAAGTAATCAAATAAAAAAATGTGTAATGTACCCAAATATTAAAACACTGTTGCAATAGAGTATTTAAATTAGTTAATTACTTTAAAATCACATGAATTTGGAAGGCATTGGCAAACAGCGGCGCGCTGTAGCAGCGAGAGCGTGGGGCTAATAAAGTCTCATCATTACTTCGCGGCTAATCTCGCGTCGAGCGCGTCCGTGTGAGTGCACCTTAATGTTTGGAAGCAAGGCACTAGCTGGTCGCGGCACTATGATGTGTCGTTACTCTTATATAAAAGTGAAAGGTTATCCTTTTGTTTATTTGCTTTTGTTTATTTAACACAAAAACGTTTGTTTAGCTTAATTTTTTACATAAAGTGTCTGTACCTCTTGTGTCGTTAAAAGTTATATAATTTTGTAATTGAGCAACGACTAAAAATAAGTCTAGTAAAAATAATAATCTTTTGATCGCATCGAATCGGATGATCGGCTTCAGATACGTCTTTTGTTTCACAATGAGTTAGTTGGAGAGTTTCATGAAGCTTATTAGTGGCCAACCCATCTGTCAAATTATTTCAAATTGATCATAAAACACCAAGGTGTAAGTCTTACGGTGGCCAGGATTAAGCCTTAGGCTTTAACCTTAGTCAACAAGGCAATTAAAGCTGATGTTTTCTTATTTTACATCGTGTCCTTGACATTCATGAAGTGTATATAAATACCTTATAATGAAATAAAATATTTGGATTTAAATTAAAATTCGTTCTTCGAAGTAAAGGATCGTATATAAAAGTTGTTACGAGTGTTCCCTGATCCAATTTTCGACTGCGCCTGATGGTGTTTAACTTTGTCGATCGATTACAATGAACACAGTTTAGAGCTGGTAAAGCAGAAAAAAGTTTAAAAGTTTAATAGATCACACTTAAAACTCAACATTTATATTGTTTTGTGTAGCAGATTCCTATGTATTGTATTCGCTCAATTCCATAGCTTGTACCCAACGTCTCAAGCGGATCTTGGCCAGACGGACGGCTTTAACTAATCTTATTATAGCCGCCGTTTAAGGCATTGTGCGGGAAGAGGCATTGAGGAAGGCCAGGTGACTTACATTCCGTGCGAGGGGGATCTCTGTTGATCTTTGTTTTGGATACCACAACTTAGATATTTCAATATGTTTATATGCTTTGATGATTAAATTTAAGTAGCAAGTCACTAAAAATTTATGCCATATTGGCAATTCTCTAAAATGAGAACGGTTAAGCCAAGTTTAACTATGCTCGTCAAGGGTGCAACGGTAAATGATTTTAAAATAATATCATCGCGGAGTTTATAAATTTTAACATGTAACGGGTGTTTACAATTAACGCTGTTTTGATTGCCGATATTTTGATAGAGTCGCATGGATCGTATATTTTAACCTTTTGTCTAGATATAATATTAGTATACTTTAGTGTCTGACATATGAATAGATTAATCAGCTTTGAAGAAGTGGTAATTAGCCCCTTATTTGGTATCGTGTTATTTATGCGTGTTATTTGCATATTGGCAGTGGAAGATTTATAATTTGAAACTATACATTTGTATTCGCACAAAGTTATAATAACAAATGCCTGTAGTAGATATACAATGTGATAGGTGGTAGAACTATGGTTCGACCGGGGAGGTACTAGTTCTGCTCTTATAATCCGTGAAACAATTTTTGGGTTTTAATTAGAGACATACGAGTACCGGTTATGCTTAGAAACGTGGCAATTATATTAGTCTTCAGGAGTAACAAGTAGCAACGCATCTACGTACGAGCTTAGACAGGACTTTAGTCCTGTTTGAGGTTGTATGCTAATGTCTTAATATCAAGCAGCCTGCATGCTCGGTTACTATTCTTGTACCTTAAATATAGATTTAGCGAGCTTTTAAATAAAAATGGTGAGTTTCAAGCGAATGAAGCGAATTGTATCCAATAAGTGTTTATTCTAAACGTTTTCGAAATTGATTTGAGTAGCCTTCAAGGTTATATGTTATGGCAATAAAATGATGGACTACTTCGTTTAAATATTTATTTCGTGCGTGAATAGGAAGCTACTACGATATTAATGTCTTCGAGAATTAAAACACAGGTGGCCTTTGAACGAAATATATAAAAACTAAGGATTTCTATAATTTTAATGTTGTGCTTAAAGTTTATGGTTATGTAGCTTCATGATTTTTTACTTTATGCATAGTCCATCAAAAAATAACTATGCAAATACAAAAAAATATATTTAAACGTAGTATTTAGACGGTTTGACCGGGCGGGTACCTCTGCCTCACTCAATTCTAGCGAGAAGCTTACTTGCGTTTCGGTAGGAGGGTGTGGTTGCTGGCTCAGTTAGAAATGGTTACAACCATTTTAAAGGTGGGAGAACTAAAGTTCGACCAGAGAGGTACCTCCTGTCACTCCCATAATCCACCATAAAGCATTACTTGTATTTCGGTTGGAGAGGTGCGGTTTCCGACT
Organism: Phocides pigmalion okeechobee; assembly: GCA_018251015.1. Classification (NCBI taxonomy): domain Eukaryota; kingdom Metazoa; phylum Arthropoda; class Insecta; order Lepidoptera; family Hesperiidae; genus Phocides; species Phocides pigmalion. Next base: position 3,964 of record DWON01010006.1, on the reverse strand, counting down.
ACACTTTCAAACGAGCCCACCATCTTAGTCCTCAGGAGTAGAAATGTTCGAGCTCAGATAGGATTTTGTTTGTTTCGATAGGAGTCGTGTTTGTGGTTGTACGTAGATGTCTATGGGCTGCGACTACTTAACATCAGGTGGTTTGCATACTTGTTTGCTACTTTTCTCACATTTGTGAACTTGGACTTATGTAACGCTGGACTGCATGTTCGTTTGCTATTACCATTTCATAAAAAAATACTTTTCAAAATATTATTACGCTATTTCATCTTGAAATTGAATAATTATCAAAAATAAAATAATCGTCTTTTTAAGCAACATTTTTCATATGACTTACAGTTTAAAGCTGATGTCTAAGTTTATGTTTTGCGGACAAAGTCGTAGCTTAAGGCTAGTATTACGAGGATACATGTATATACTCATATATAAACTGTCCGTGAAATGTTTTATTTGTTCAGCGTTCATCGTTCCTTTTTTTAAATTTAGTAACCCTAAAATAAATTTCTTAAAACTAATTAACAAATGAAAGCTGCCACACAGTACAATAGAATTGTTAAGTAAAGTCTCTTTCCAAATATTTCCGAACACAAAAACTTTATTTCCTGGTTTCAAAGGTATGTTAAAGATGGCACGCGGTGACCGGTCGCCGTCTAGACCGAGTTAATTTCTAAAATACCTGTGCACAATGGAGGTCGGTGGGAAAATGGGAATTTTTCTTTAGTGACAATGGATTCGTTCTAAGGGTCGGGTAGTCAATTATTTTATCGTAACTGCAGGTATCTAAAAATAGTGAAGTCTGATTAAGTTATTATTAAAATTTTTTTACAACAATCCGCTACTATTTCTAATCTATAATGCTATTTATTTCAATGCGTGCAATATGATTATAGAAAAAGTTAAGAGAGTAAAAATATGTACATATATTGTTTGTATTTATTTTGATTGTTTTTAAAATACCAAATTCAGTTGCAGCAAACTGAATCCATTTATACAGGTTGAAATTTTTTAACGTGATTATATTCTATAGTTTGGCTTTTAAATTCAGCGGTTTTAGTACGTTTTTACGTTAAGTTGATAGAGTAATAAGTCACTGTATTCTAACGATAAGAACCTATTATAAAATGTAATGTATAATTAAGAGTAGTTATGAAATCCTTGTGGCGTTTGCACTAACGTTGAAATCTGTTTTAGAATAATTGTTATGAATGTAGTTTGGCGACTTCCTGACAATATGCGCCCCGTTGATTTGTTGAGTGCACCCTCATAGACTAAAGGTACAGTAATACCCCGAACTTACGCGATACGAGTAGGTAGGACTGACAGACAACCGCGCAAGTCGAAATCGAGTAATTCGGGGTACAATGAAATGACATTAAATTGGGGTTAAAATCTAAAAAAATGTTTAATAAATTAAAAGATATAAAATTGGAAACACATATTTTTACTCCTTGTATTATAGAAAAATGTGCTGTGTTAGTTTTGTTTTTTTTTATTTTTAATATATAGGTCAAGCGATTAAATTTGAAGCCATTTGATTTTCTGATTGAATTGGGTCTAAAGATTAATTCTTCAATGTCTTACTCTCCGAAGAATCTTAACAAAAAAAACATATCTATACATAAATAAATCGACGACATTTGAAAATCGCGTAACTCCGAATTAGCGTAAGTCAGGGTAGCGTAAGTGGAGGTTTTACTATACTTGTAAAGGTGAACTCCATTTTAAAGGAAAATATTGTGTAATTAGTGGTTGGTTGGTCTTATCATATGTAATACTCACACAAGATATTCAATAATTTTAAACGAATATCGTCGCGGAATCTATCTATTTTACCAGGTGTTTACAGGTGGTCACGGCTACACTGTGATGGTGGGGGAAACTGTTAGTGGTGGAAAATATCGGTAATCAAAAATCGTGAGTACCCCGTACATAGTAAAAACTTTATTTCATATGAATGTAGGCATAAAAGTATTTGACACATGCAAATTGTTCTTTGGCCGTGTGTCGGGCAGTAAATCAGCGAAACAGCTCGTGTCGGGTGTCACACGCATGCTCTATGAATTAGTGCTTCCGCTGACCGGTGTACTGTTTATCACCTTTTCGCTTTATTTATTCTGAGTTTCGTGTTCGACGTCGCTTTGCTTGCATTATACAGTTGAGCTAAATGATCGGTTTTTAATTCAAATTTTTATCCGTTTTGCGACTAATTGATGGATTGTCATCACTTTTGATTGGTGGAATGTTTTTTCATTGCCGTTGTAAGCTATGTTTTATGTAAATGAGATGTGTTATGTACAATAAATTGAATTCAGGTGCCTACCCCTGTCCACGCATCTTTGGCTTTTCGAAGTTATGTATGTATGAGATTATTTTTTTTATGTCACGAGAGTAGCATACGGCACGCCATGTGATACAGCTTCAAATAATGATAACGATAATTCCGTGAATCCTTAAAATGTATGGATGTACGGTTATTGTGTCAGTATCATAAAACGAGAAGCAAAATAGAAACCGCAAATATAAACAGGTAGCTAAGTAATATGAGGACGACATTTGGCTGTTTTCCAGGCCTAGCCTAAATTTGCTATTACAATTTAAACCTTAACTCCAAGGCCATAAGGTTACAGATTATAAGGTACTAAACTACTATAGTATGTCTAGTATGTAAGTATAATAGGTGCTTAGCACATTATTACTGCGAGATCATCGGTTTTTTGATTTTCAGTCTTATTGTTTGAAAAATAAAGTTTGTATTTGAATACGTATATTTTGACTTATGTTTAAATATAGGTAGTTTATAATGTTATTATACGAAGATTGTTTATTTCTGCGCTATTGTTATGTGGAAACGTTCGTTGCATATGTATAGCGTGTAAGTTATTTGTTCTTTCAATACATTGAATGTACGGATGTTTGCCAATAACACTATATACGATATTTATGAGTTTATTTATAATTGAACAAGCTTTCATTTTAACTTGCTTTAGGATACCTTTTTATATAGGAGGAGTAACAAACGAGCATGCAAACCACCTGATGTTAAGTAGTCGCAGCCTACAGATATCCACGTACAATCATAAACACGACCGAAATCGGTAGATATGTTACTACTCCTGAGGACTAAGATGGTCGCCTCGTTTCAAAGTATAGCCGGCAACTGCTCCTCTCCAACCGAAACAAAAGTAATGTTTTTAAGGGGGATTATGAGGGCGGCGATGGTATGTCCCCGGTCGAACTATAGTTCTCCCACCTTCAGACCTATTTTATGTAAAGCCCATAACACTATAGCCAATGTCTGTGGATTTATTTTTAATTGTACAAGTGTTTATTTTAACTTATTATAGGGTACCTACTTTATATTCAGTATCTCCTTTTGCCCGCTATTTTGGTCGCGTAAATTCAATATTACAGAAAATTATACAATGCTTGAATAACAAACTATGTCATACCTTGGGGTGGAATTCAAAATTCCTTTGTTAACACTAATTTACGCTATAAAACGAGCTTATTCACAAAATTTCGGGATTCTAGGTTCAGCAGTCTCAGATATGCGCCGGTCTCTGGGTCTATCGGCCACCTTCCTTCGTTATACATACATATATAGCTCATGTAACAATGGATTGGAATATCGTGTGAAAATTTTGTGAATTTTACAGAAACGAAAATGAAATATTGATGGAATGTTTAAAGTAAATATGAATTTATTTTAACAGCAAAATTAAATGTATTGCCATCGCCGCCGTCCTTAGAATCCACTGTAAAGCATTACTTGTGTTTCGGTAGAGGAGTTGCGGTTGTCGGCTACACTTTTTTTTATTATTGTAAAAGAGTAAGAAACGGGCATGCAGACCACCTGATGTTAAGTGGTCACTGCAGCCCATGGACACTCACGTCCAATCTCAAATAGAACAGAAGTTCTATTTAAGGATGGACGCGGATGCGTTCCTACTCTTGAGGACTAAGA
>DWON01010005.1:0-11050 GCA_018251015.1 Phocides pigmalion okeechobee | reverse complement strand
AGGTATTTAAATACACTTAACGAATGTCAAGGGTACAATGTGAAATCAGTACATCGGCTTTGAACGCCCTGTTGGCTAACGTTGAATATCCGGTAACCACGCATCTGGATTTGGAAGATAAGAGTTGCTTCTCGACGACAGTAAAATTTTTAGTCCACTAGACAAAGTGTATTTAAATGGTTATTATGTGTACGGAGCCTAATATTCTAGTTAACTAGGTTACACATGAGTTGAAATTCCAAATCATTGATGACTCCTGAGTCAAGTGTACTTAATATTTATCAGCTTTGACTCAAATCAAATGTTCAAATATTGCTAAAAAATACTCGTACTAATGTAACATGTAATCGCGACTTCACCGATTTTTGAATCCAATTACCGTTTTGACTACTAGTTATCCGTTACAGTTGGTTTGTGGTTTAATGTTAGTAGAACACTTTTAAAGACAGTAAAATAATATATACATGAAACACAACACGTTCTGGACCAATAACCATTTTTATTATAAAATATTTATAGAAAGAACGGCGATGCGTGTAAGATTGATTTCGGTGATCGAATTTCTGTTATATATGAAGTTTTCTTAAAAAATGTCTATGGAAGGGCCTATGTACGGACATGGATATAATTTAAATAAAAAACTCACTTTAAAGAAATTTTATCTCGTATTGAACAACATTTTGGGGAGCCAAAATTTTTCAAAAACATTTTTATTTGAACCTCCATGTTCTTCAACAATACTTCATTATAATGTAAACGTAAGTGCAATTGAAAATGTCACCGCCTATTTTTCCCCCATTTTCAACTAAACTTTATCTTCATATTGAAATATAACTAGACAAGAGCAATACCCTTTCAAATAAAATAATAACATGTCTAACAAACATAAAAAATACAACCGGATTGAAAACCTCCTCCTTGTTTAATATTAGGTAAAATGTACATTTAAATTTTTACAACCCTATGGTTTATATTCTGTATTGTGCTATCATCAAGACAAAGTGATGACCTCACTCGTTAAAAAGTTGCAAAAAACATAGCGTTTCCATAAATACATAAATACATGAGACATTTTATAGCATGAAGCAAGGCTAATTTTCATACGATGATCACTTGCATATGGGGCGAACATTTTTGTACTCCAAGAAGTAATGCACCAACTTCAGATGGGACTCCTGTATTTTACGAACGGCAACTTATGTTTTTTATTTATAGACGATAATAAACACTGACCATCAAATAGACTGCGTGCTCTTTTGATATAAAGTGAAAAATAGAAACACTTATTTTTTAATATCATTACCAAAATCTAAGATCACTATTATTGTCGCTTACGTAAATCGCAAATTTTATATATATGCTTTCTTCTACGGAATAATCAGCAAAGAAATGTGTTTTTCTTAGTCCTTTCGGGATCATTAGTGAGAGACTGACTCATACTTATTCGGTTTGATTTTATTTGGCGTAAAGAGTTTGTTATGTAACATACCAAATATGACGGATCTTTTAATTATTTTTTTTATTATAGGCATTCAATATTTTCTTATTTAAGTAATACTAATAAAGCTATACATAAGCATAAAAAATAAAGATAACAACATGTCAGAATAAATAATGTTGTAAAAAATAGCAACAGACTTTAAAATCAAAAAACTAGTTTAAAAAAGAACCAAAACAAAAAATATAAAAAAAACTTGTCAAATCTCTCGTTAGGAAATCTGTCATAATACTATATATTTCATAGAATTTAATTGGCTACATATAATGCCTTCTTAAAAACCTATCATTACCACTATTTAAATGTAGACCTGTGACAAACATACAGACCATCGGCCAAACGGATATCAGTATGATTTCCTTTCCAAGCCTGAGTCATCGTCACGGCACCAACACAACGAATCTATTTGAATGGTGTGTGAAAAAAACTTTCTTTATTTACTGTAAGTATGGGACACACATACTCTTTGGGTATACAGAATTCTAATAAAAAATATTTGTTAACATTATAACCTTTACCCCGACGCTGATAATTTAATATTCCGATTTTCGTATGTCGTAACGTATCGATTAACAACATTATCGAGACGTGCTTGTGTTGTGCAAATCGATTTATCTACGTGATCGCAGTCACCTGCGACGACGACTTTGATACTGTTGTAATACTAATAAAATACCTCCATGTTTGAAAAAACGTCATTCGGGTATGTCTTTTTTTAACCGATTACAAAAAAGTAGTTTGGATTTATTGTTTAGTTTTTTTACCCCGAAGCTCCACTTTTTATTAAGCGATTTTCTTATAGATTTTTCAGAGCGTGACAACGTCCGCTGAGCCTACTAGTAGTAAAATAGATTTCGTAGTCTTAGTTTAAATTATCAAATGAAAGTGTATTTTTATAAGAATATCTTACCTACTCACACTTTAAAAACGAATAATACTCGTAAATACCTCCAACAACTTAAATAGGAAAAATGTATCTATTATTAAATACCTGCACTGACTAGTTTGAAAATGTTTTAATACTAATGAAATATGTTTGGTCTTAGTTTTGAGTGGATGTATTTTATTCTATTATTATTCAGACTACCTATCTATAACCCAAAATCGTTTTTGCAAAGTATAAATACGTATGATAAATTGAAAACGATCTTTTTCATATAATTTTAAACTAATATAACCGAGGAATTCATAAATTTCACTATATATCCGGTAATCACTATTAACTATTTTTGATATTTCATTGCCGATATTTCGAATCACAGGCATGGCTCGTGATCACGGCTAAACTTAGGTGCAGGAGGAAATTTTTGACAGATGCTATTGGTACATTAAAAAATAAAAAATCGTTAGTCGTGAGTACGTGGCGTATAGTGTTTTTTTCTGAATTGAATAATGAAAAAAATATTAAAACATTAATAATATAATTGCCAATGTCGTCAATTTCATTCATAAGACGACTCCTATTCGCAACTACGGCCTTGGCAAAGATCATGACAATTTGTCAAACAACCAATTTGTATTCTTAGCAGTTATGTTTTTGTTACACGAATAATTGAATGTTTCCCCGCGTCAGCGTCATCAAAATTCGTTACAATATAACAATATGCTATCGTCACTACTCGGATTTTTCCGCCGCATAAGAATTTTACAATTTGGTCCACAACACCAGCAAACACAGGGAATGTACTGATTTGCAAAATTCTCACATCCTTGAGAACAGCCTTTACTTGCTGTTGTACGTCTTCGACCGCGTGATTTTTAATAAAAGGGAACATTATAAGATAAAGGAAAATATACATCAGTGCAATCCCAGATGTTAGCCTCGATATAATGCAAACTAGCTGGTGAGCTTAGAGATGTAACTTGATCTAAAAATTAACCGTATTTTCATTTATTTATATGACATAATTATCATCAATGTAATTATGTGGCTGAGTAATCATAATTTTATAATAACATTAATTTACAAAATGAATTTTGAAATATTTGATAAATATTTAAATTTACCTAAATAACAGCTCAACATTTTCCTTACTTATTTTAGTTTTTATAAATTCTTTCTAGTTTTACTCTCATAAAATATTGAGTGAATATTATGTCAATAAATCGAGAAAGAAATAAGGTAACAGGACGTCATGGCTGAAGCGTTTATTATACTTCAATACCGGCCTCAAATCTCTACTAACAACTGAGAAGAGAGTGATAGAGAGTATATGCGATTTTTTTCAAGTACGGTAAAGGCAAACACAATCATAAGATCTTTTCAAACTACCCAAAGGGCCCTCTAACAAGATATTAGGATGGCTTGTTCGTTAAACACTTTTTTTAATGTGAAAGAGTAAGAAACGGGCATGCAGGCCACCTGATGTTAAGAGTTCACTGCAGCCCGTGGACAACCACGTCGATTCTCAAATAGAACAGAAGTTCTATTTAAGGATGGACGCTGATGCGTTCCTACTCTTGAGAACTAAGATGGTCGCCTCCAATAATGTGTATCCGGCAACCACACCTCCCCAACCGAAACACGATACATGAAGAACATTTCGCTTTAAGGCAGGTTATGAGGGTGGCGGTGGTGTCGCCCCGGGCGAGCTCTACCACCTTTAAAACTACCACACTACATTTCTACAGTTGTGAGGAAACAATTATAACCAATTCAGTAATATACTGTATTTCACACTTAGATTAATTGGACAAAATGTTCACCAATATACGAGTATATTATAAATAGACATTATCAACAAACCGTTGTTATCCCTGAAATTATGTACAACTTGTTTTTTTATTTTATTTCACCACCTTCAGATAGCATATGTACATATAGAGGTAAAAATATACCGCAAATGAAAGTAGTTTTATAGGTCAAATTGCCAAACTGGAGTGACCGATGAGACTCGATGTTGCCAGCTTAGGGTGATTCCACTTTAATATGTAACTGGTACTCCCGATGTCTTAAGTCTATGACAATGTTTCGACCCATTTGCGTCTGTGCGTCTCCAGAAAATTAAATATGTTAGATAAGATAGATAGATAGATACATAGACAACTGTTGCGATACATTGTTCCTTCCGTCTCTATAATTACATCTTTTATAATGATAATAACTTTAACTTTTATAGTTTGAAAGTAATTTAAGGTGAAATTAACAAAAATAAGTAAAAGGGCTTAAAACTCAGTTCTGTGTATTACATTTCAGATCAATATAAAATGAATAAAATTGTTAAAAAATTGTAAAAAAAAAATATTTTATTTTAGTACTTTACTCAAGAAAATTTGGGAACGGATTACTTTTGGTGATTTAAGAAAAGAAAAATTACTTTCAAGTGGAAAACTTTTAACAGAATTGACAACACATAAGACCTTCTAGTAGATATAGCAGGAAATTGTTTCTTTATGACTCTTTATTTACTTTGTCTGTGGCCATGGGTTTAACGTAATTTGGAAAACCCAAAGGCTAATGTAATATAATGTGACCACAGACGTGGAATATTTAATTTTTTAAACATACTTCAAAAAACGAGATACTCTATTCGTCGAATATGCCACCTACCCATGTGTCGACAAGTATACCAAACAGATAATTCCGGATTCAATTCCGGGTTCCAAAACATCTAAATATGTAGAGTAATGTTACATTATTATCTTTCTGGGTCTGGGTATTTGTATGCTCGTCCATGTTTCTGTCCATAGCAACCGCGGCACAGGGTTCCCTGTGACGCTATAAACGCAAAAATCAAAATTAATATTTATTTATTGTCAACAATCATATATTAGTTCTGATTCCAAAAGGGCACTTTATGCATAGTCCCATATATTTTGATCAAGTTTTCTGCTATATTAATTATTTCCTATTTCATAGTCTTTTTAAAGTCGGTTATATTTTTCGTACTTTTTTTTCGTTAGACAAGTATACTCGTTTTTAACATTATCTCAGTAGAGTAGAACATATTACTTTCATTTATTCCGTTCAACATTCGAATATCTACGCGTACTACAGTGCGTCTTGCCAGTCTACGATAAATTGTCTTGAATTAATGACGTATTAATTGTAAAATTCGTTGTGTATTACATTGCGGTACTTCATTTGTCTCATGTTAGTCTAAGAAGTATTATAATTAGAAAAGATCAGCTAGTTGAATGGTTGTTACTTTTTAACTTAGCAACATCCCGGATTTGGATAAGACTGGGCATATTTTGGGCTGTTATTGTCGGACGACCGACTTAGCTTAGCGATCAGCAGACCAGTCTGATACACGCGGTACTGAGTTTGATTACCGGGAACGGAGAAATCTAAATGGAAAATTTAGATTTTGTTCTATGCTTTGATTTTCTTATCTTGTAATAATTTTAAAACGTGAACCAGCATCCCAAATCCGGATTTATTTTTGATCTCACGATCTTACAACCATTGATGATATTTATCTGTAGTGAATAATCTTAAAATTATTGTGGATCTAATTACATGGAATAAAACAACCATAAAATACCTATTATAAATAATTGATATGTAATATAATTGTTTTCGTGTTAAAACCACAACATGTGCACTTATAAGTAGGTAGGTACTTGTGTTTGTAATATATTTTTTTAATCACGCTTAAACCAACCGATAAATGATTTCTAATGCGCACTTAACAAACAATCATAGACAATAATAATGATTAAGATTCCGTCGTTACACACGGGGGTCCGAGATTCCAGACCCTTAAACGTACCTCTAATTCTTCGAAGTTATGTGTGTATTATTATTCACATATTACCATTGTTTAACAACTTAGTGAAGAAAAACATCATGAGGTATTTTGTATGTCTGAGAGTTCTCCATAAAAATTTCAAATGTATGTAAAGGCTGCCAAACCCATTTAGCCAGCGTGGCGTGTATGGAGCAGACCAGCAGAGGAACGTAATGGCTAGATGATGACGCTCATAACCAGAAGTACAAGTCAGAGATTCGATCCCCAAATCTTCTATGTAAACTAATTTCTATTTAGATTTTTTACAGATGTTTGGAAGGCAATGAGCAATTACCATCAGATACATTGCACGCTTTTTCACTAATTCTGTCGCATACTATAAAAATAGTAGCAAAACTGCAATAGTTACTTCAAAAGATAAAAATGGCATGTCATGTTACAGCTAAAAATAAGGTAAATCAAAAGAAAAACTAGGCTTCAATGAACAGCCTTGAAAAGGTTTCTTCGTAGCTCATGTCTATATAAAGATTAATAAAAGGGAACACGTTTTTGTGCTATTTAAATTGTACGGAGATGCCAATCAGTAAATATAAATAGTATAAATAAATAAATTTAAATAATTTCCGTAATATTGCACATAATATTACTTTGCCATCATAATGCTACTGGCAATAAAATCAGTAGTTAAGAGCGAATAAACTGGCTCAAAGTTGGACATGGTTCAATCCCGGGCCAGACAAGTGTCTTCTGTACAGATTTCTTATCAGGCTACACTTACCAACGAAATTACCGCCTTAGCAGCCCATGGACATCAACATATAAATTCAAATAGAACTGAAATCCTATTTGAAGCATTTATACTCCTGAATACTGAAATGATCGCTTCGCTCTTCAACCAAAACATAAGAATTCCTCTACGGCGGACTATCTACTTTAGGGAGGCGTCGGTAAACTATATTTCTAACCCCTACCAACTTATTGTAAACAATATAATAGTAAACTAGCTGACCCGACCAACTTCGTTCTGCCTAAGAGAAAATGAATGAGCAGATTTAGGATTCTAAAATTAATGCTAAATTAAGTTCATTTTCTTGCATTACGACTTTGTCGAGAAAGATTCGATCATCTTGGTCGAGGCATTGTTAATGATAACTTAAAGACAATACAAATTACTGATATTTATTGATTTCTGACAAAATGTATACTTATCAAATTGTCATACTTAATCATAGACAAAGTTACGTTTAGCTGTCATTTTCGTTTTATTATTTCATGTCAGATGTGTTTTTGTTATACGTCTGTTACGTCACACGGGATCATCGAACTGAATAAAAAGTATCCTATGTCCGTCTCTTGATTCTACCTCTACCTCTCCTACCTACCTCTACCAATTTTCAGCCAAATCGATTCAGCCGTTCTTGAGTTCTTGAGTTATAACGACTTTCTTCTTTATACATAGATGTATGTTTTGTGTAAAAGAAGTCGTGTAATCAATTCAAATACCAAACATATTTGTACAGGATATCCATTATAACATACCTTTTTAAAATTTAGGTAAACAAGTTAAAACACAAATTAAAGGTGGTAGAGCCGTTAGAGCTCGCCCGGGGCTGCGGCACCGCCACCCTCATAACCCGCCGTAAAGCAACATATTCTTCATGTATCATGTTTCCGTTGGGGAGGTGTGGTTGCCGGATACACATTATTAGAGATCTGAGATTAGAGATTGAGATTGGACGTGGTTGTCCATGGACTGCAGTGACCACTTAACATCCTGGTGGCCTGTATGCCCGTTTCACAAAAACACAAATTAATTACAATTGAAAAGTTTGCCGTAAATCAAAAAACGTCAACAACAATAATCTTAACTAAAATCGAATCAGTTTTAGATTTCAAACGACTGAAAATAAACAATACATATTAGGTCACATTTGGGTAAATCTAAGCACAGTAGAAAAAGATCATTAATATAAACGATTTTTATAGATAAACCTAGAGATAACGCGACGGGCTACCTGCATCGCCGGTTTTAAAGGACAATTTTTTGAATCTTTTTTTGAGAGAACCGTGCCATATCGTTCCGGATACCACTTGAATTTCGTTCCACATTTTACACGTTCACGGTACAAAAAGGAATCAAAAATAAAACACCGCAAACTCTGTCAGATCTTTCGTATCTATGTTCGAGCTCAGATAGGACTTCAGTCGTGTTTGTGATTATACGTGCATGTCTATATGCTAGCATGTGGCTTGCATGCTTGTTTGCTACTCTTATCACTTAAAAAAAACATGTTCACCTGACTCACATCTATCACCAACTCCGTAAAAACGGATACTCTAGCAGAATTCGAGGAACAGACGCATCGCTACTTCTGCGGGTTAATATGAACACGTCATTAATAAGAAAGCACACCAATTATATAAGAAAACAACCAGAAACCACAAAAAATAATTAACATATTCTTTACATTATAATGATTTTTGATCGTCTGTTTACTGTTTCCTCCTAAGGTATTCCCAAAACGCCGTAATAGGGGCTCATCAAAAGAACTGCATAAAGAGTACTCTTCAAAGCTGCAGTGAGGGCTCCTATGGCTTTGCAAATGTCCATAGACAACATAGATCATTTTTCATCAGCCCGTCAATCTTATCACTAGGTCAAGTAAAAAAAATCTACCTCATTGTGTAGGAAGTATATCCACGGCCATGATGGTCTATTGTCATGCAGATCGCACCACTTTTAGAGATGGTCGTAGGGTCAACAGTAGATACTGTTGATTATTATTCAGAATACGCGGTGTTTTGTAACCAATGAGGAAAAGAACAAAATAATAAATCAATTTGATTTACTTATTTATTTTACCTACACAAAAACATGAAAAGAAACATTTTCGAGAAACCATAACATATTTGATGATCGTAAACTAATGGTCTTATTAGCCACTAGATGCATAAACGTGTTGTAAATTAAAAGCGTTTGTCTATGTGTTCGTCTATCTATCGACATTCAGGCTATCTACGGTAGTGGGAGTATTTTTAGAGGTCCATATCAAAGTGTATTAAAGGGAACCCTAATAATTTCGTGAAACCGTCTGTCTCAAGTAGTCCATGACTCTTAAGTAGAAGCACCGTAGAATCTTGATATAAAAAACAAATTGAAGACTTTCTCCGTTTAAAAGAATGAAATAAGAAAGGAACGCACAGTTGATAGTAACTGATCAATGCTACATTTGTCTGTTACGAACTCTAAATACACCTGAAGTCAATGGTTGCTACTCCTGAGAACTAAAACGGTTACCGTTTTGTTTAGTACGCCAGCATTCACGCCTTTCTACTGAATCACTAAACTACGCTAGAAATTATCAAAGCGATAGATATAAGGTGCTTCGATCACGAAGACACAACCGCTATACTTATTTCTGCCTCAGAGCTTAAGACAGAAATATTAACATGAGTCGTTTCCACTAAGTTCACGATTGAAATGCGCCTGGGATCAACCTCTTGGATCTTTTAGTCTATAATGTTAGTCATTCAAAATTAGGATATCAAAAAAGCACGAACTTAAAACCATTTCGGAGTTCAAAGATCACAGATCAATTGTTACGTGATTTTGATTAATGAATCGATACAAGTAATAATTAAATAGTTAACAATTTTGGTATGAGTATATTATAGCACCAAGGCTAGTGTAAATTGAAAATTGATCAAGTTAAGCGACGTCGGACGCGGTCGGATAATTGGATAGCCGTTCGTTAGTGGTAAAATTGAGTGCATTTAAATTCTGGAGTCCACACCGCCACTAGCAACTGTGTTCTGCTTAGTTAGATTGGTAGACTGGAATTTTGAAAACGGTCAAACAGTCGTTTTCATGGCAGAATATTTAAAGTAGCTAAATAAACAGTTCATCTGATTGCGATGAATTACAATGGAGTTATGTAAATTTTCGTATTTTCATCTATAAATCTTATTTTATTTTTATTTAAACAACTTGGATTAAGATATAATATCTCTTCTGTTCAGGATTGTAGGCAGGCTGTCTCTCGTGTATTGTATTGGTAATAATAAATTTTAATGTATACATAACAATAAATTGCACTTTTACAACCTTCACGGATGTTGCACATCTTCGTATGATAATTTTAACCTTGAATCGAGATTTTTGTCAATTTCATCGTACACTATAGGTATTAACAATATCAAAATGGAAATAGATTGTAAAGTTGAGCAACAATTTTCCATAGTAGGCGAACATATTTTTATAATTTTATAATCAAGATAAACAAAATAAATGTAGGGAAGAAGACATATGGATATGGTCGTTTCTGAAATGAGAATAGCACTCTCATTAAAGAAAATACGCACTTTTGTGAAGCTAATAATAGTACGCATTGAGAAAGAGAATCTTATTTACCTAATTAGAACACAGTATTTTTGTTATAAAGCAGAAATAGAAGTGGTAGTGTCATCACAAGCGAATGTTACAGAGATCTACCGCTCAATATCATATCGATTTAGGATTGTTTGTTTGTTCCTTGTACAGTTTTTTTAGTCCGGATCATTGATTAGCACGTAAATAGGCAAATGCAATTAAGATGCGTTAATTCGTTATCAAATTCGAGTGCCTACATGCGGTCTATATCATCACGTCAACATCGTCCTAATACTGAATTTGAACAAAACATAGTCATAATGTACATCAATTAGTACAGAAAAATCATATCAATAAATATATACTGACGCAGTCATAAAGTGCATCAAATTTGATATTTGATGATTTGATAAGTTTGCAAAATTTTGATTAAAATTAATGAAAATTACGAGAAAATAAAATGCAGTAAAAGATAAAATTATAGCCGGG
>DWON01010004.1:0-11051 GCA_018251015.1 Phocides pigmalion okeechobee | reverse complement strand
AGTAACACCTGATACTAACTATCTGTATCAGGCTGGTCCAGAGAAAATTGGTTTAAAAGTAGTGTACCCGATTTATTTAATACATATCTTCAGCTGGTGAGAGTCAGTTGCAAAGCAGGTCTAATTTGGCGATCATTATGTAAACACTTAACATCTGTTATATTTTATATTGGACAAGCAGCAAACGTTCAAGCAAGCCTGATGTGTAGTCGTTGCAGCCCTTGGATATACCTCAAACCAGACTGAAGTCCTACATGGTTACATAGATAGCGTTGCCATTACTGAACTTTTAGAAAGAATTGCTTTACGGCGGATTATGAAAACAGCGGTCGTATCTTCCCGGTTTATAGTTCTAACGCTTGTCAAATTAATTAGCAATTTTAATAAACCATTTGCACACATTCCGGAAGTGACATTATAATTTAAATATAATATATAAGTAATGAGTGGTACTTCCCACCCTCGACCTAAAGTTCTATCTTCCAAATGGACGTCGAGAATATTTTATAAAGAGCTATACAAAATGTAAACGAAATCATAGTTTCCTTGTATGGCAACGAACGCAAATAAAATCTTTCTATAAATCACTTTATTTATAGTTACAAAGCGGCTTCCGCTATACATAAACCAAATTCACTTTCATCCGAGCGCCAAAAATAGCCGAACTACCCAAGCTTAGTTCCGAAAGTTCTCGAAACGTACGTTTGCGACATAAAAAGTTAAAACGATCGCCGGATATACTTACAAGACTGACGTATCTTTTTTATATTTAAACCCAACGATAAGACAGACAGACTGCCTGATGGAAAGCAGCCTATGAACATTTGCAATACCAGAGGAATCGCCAATGCATCGCCAGCTTTGAAGGAGAGCTCTTTTTGCACCTTTATCTCAGTCCTTAGGAGTAGCATGCAGCTATGCACGGCAGGCAGACTTAAGTCCTGTTTGAGGCTGGACGTAAATGTCCATGGGCTGCAGAGACCATTTAACATCAGATAGCAATTTTATATGTGAGAAGAGTAGCACACGAGCATTCAACCTACCTCATGTTAAGTAGTCGCAGCCTATAGACATCCACGCACAACCACAAACACGGCTGAAATCCTATCTGAGCTCGAACACAGATACGTTGCTACTTCGGAAGACTAAGATGCTCGCCTCGCTTCAAAGTGTAGCCGGCAACCGCATCTTTCCAATCGAAACAAGTAATGCTTTACGGCGGATTATGAGGGCGGCGGTGGTACCTCCGCGGTCGAACTATAGTTCTCCCAGCTTTAAAAGCATGCACGCTCGTTTGCTACTTACAAAACAAAAAATAAAAACGGAATTTATTCAGTAAATACTAAAACTTACGTACATATAATAAATATTAATATATTTAATTGATACAGCCAACAAATATGAAAAATGTTTTCTATACTTCAAAATATGTATTAGTTTCACTGCTCATAAATTTAAAATTATTAAGTTTCATTGGACGGTAAAAACAATATTTTTTATCTGTCTATCGTTATTGCGGGATTATCTCGGAATCTACTATTTACTGATTTTTATTCTGATATTATATTTTTTAAATGTTTAAAGTATTTGCATAAATAATAAAAAAAATACATAAAAATATAACCGACTTCACAATCACTTCAAAGTAAGAAATAATTCTATTGAAATGTCGATTATATGTACATACATTGTTTTGAAGTCTAATTCTATTGTAATGTTCATTACAGTTTGTTCTGAAGTCGGCGCTTCAAACGACTATTAAATTCTGAAAACATCGTCCTACAAGGGCACGGGATTAGACAAACTGTTACAAATGTGAGCGCCGACCTTTCTACTTTTTAGAAGTCAGGTAAAAAAAGACTTAATAAGTGTATTGGAGATAATATTTCTTACAAATATAAAATAGAGACTAAATTCAATGAAACATATTTTTTATGTATTATAGACACATGCTATTATTTAAAAAAAAAGAAATCTTTTAGAAGTTGCTTGTAAGTTACGGCCTATTAGCAATTAGGACAATAATATCAATATGATTCTAAAGTAATGTTAACGCGGAATTTGTACATTTATACAATTTGTATATCAAATCGTTAATGGTGAGTATCCGGCATATAGTGAATAATAATGTCTTGGAAGAACTCTGAGAGAGAAAATCTGGATATATGAGCTCAGAACTGTGTAGATAGGTCTAGATTGTGGTGACCGGACGGGTGATAAACAAACAGATATATTAAAAAAACCATACGTTTATACATAGATACAAGACAAATACTCGTATCCTTGAAACAAATATTTGTGTTGGGCGGGAATGGAATCCAAACTGACTTAACCTAGATCGCTAACCACTAGACCAAAAGGCCACTCTATTAGATCACTAGCCCGCGTTTAAAGGTTCTATATATAACAGTTTGTTTACGAGTGACGTCCGCATAAAACACTCGTTTCCGGATGCCAAAAATATCGGGAACAAAAGCTCAGTTTAGTTCCAAATACTCTCACCTTCAACCAGTCGGGATGTATTTCCAGCAATCACTAAAACTATTTCCGGATGAGTTCACCATCTAGTTAGTCAACAAGTGAGATTATCGAAAATAAATATGACTACGATAGACTTATTAAATGAAAAAAAGAGGAAAATAAAAAGATGGCGTTTTATTAACAGACGACACTGTTATCCTGTCACAAAAAATATCGGGAACAAGGGCTCAGTTTAGTTCCAAACACTCTTGTCTTCAACCCGTCGGGATGTATTTCTAGCAATCACTAACACTATTTCCGGATGAGTTCACCATCTAGTTGGTCAACCAGCGAGATTATCGCAAATAAATATGACCACGATGGACTTATTAAATTAAAAAAAATCATTCTTGCAAAATAAAATAACAATAACGTTTTGTAAACAGATTATTACACTTTTATCCGGTTACAAGAAATGTAGAAAATAAGGCTCAGTTTAGTTTCAAACAATCTCGCCTTGAACCTGTCGGGATATATTCCCAACAGTAACTAAAACTATTTCCGAATGAGTTCGTAATCTCGTTATTCAATGATTGAGATTATTGAAATTAAATATGATCACGGTGGACTTATTTAATGAAAAAAAACTTTATTGAAACAAATTCATAAAATTGTCTCTTGTATATGACACTCTTATCCGGCCACAAAAATATCGAAAATAAAGGCTAAGTTTAGATCTAAACACTTGCTTTCAACTTGTCTGAACATATTTCCAGCAATCATTGAAACTATTTCCGGACGAGTTCGTCAATCAGTTAGTCAACTATTGCAAATAAACATGACCATGGTTGATTATTGAAGCTGGAACAAAGGCTCCGTTTAATTGAAAACACTCTCGCCTTCAATCCACTGCGTACTACTATTTCGAACGACCACTAATAATATTTCTGGACGAGTTCATCAACCAGTTAGTCAACAAATATGAATATGACAAATGAATAAAACCATGGTTAATTTTGGGATATATTGAATGAAACCATGGTTAATTTTGAAGCGCAAATAAAGGCTCGACTTAGTTTCAAACACTTGTTATTAAATCGCCGCAGTTGACTGTATCAAAGAAATTACTAAAACTATTTTGAATGAGACGTCAACCAGTTAGTTAACTGGTGAAAATATGGCAATCGAGTACGTAACCATGGTTGAATACTTAATCTGAAGAAAGGTTCAATTTAACTACTCTTGCCCTGAAACGTGGCAACCGAATATGTAACCATGGGTAATTACTGAAGCTAAAAAAAGGCTCACTTTAGTAACAAACCCTCTTACTGTGGAAAAAATGGTAACCCAATATGTAACCATGGTTAATTACTGAAGCTCAAAAAGGTTCTTTTAAGTCACAAATAATCGTGAGAGTTAAGGGCAAGTGCTCTTAACCCGCCACGATTAATTATTTCCGACAATACCTGAAAACAATATTATATAAATAGCATATTTCAAATATTTTATTTCCTTTCCAATGTCGCCCCCGCTCCTGTTATACGATGAAATAATTCTGGATGAGTTCAATAACTGAATCTAGTATGATTCTGTTTACGACCAACATTGTTGATTTTAGAATGTGGAAGTAGCAAATGACTGAATTTTTAAACAGAAATATTTATTTACAGTTGACTTTCGTCGTAACAAATTTTAAGAACAGTATAATCCCACAGAATGAAGTTTTAAAGGTGGGAGAACTACAGTTCGACCGGAGAGGTACCACCGCCGCCCTCATAATCCGTTGTAAAGCATTACTTGTGTTTCGGTTGGAGAGATGCGGTTGCCGGCTACACATTGAAACGAGCCGTCTTAGTCCTCAAGAGTAGCAACGTATCTACGTCCGAACTCAGATACGATTTCAGTCATGTTTGCGGTTGTACGTGGATGTCTATGAGCTGCGACTACTAAACATCAGATGGTTTGCATGCAGTTAGATGCAGTTGTCGTTTATACCTACATATTAATTATGAGGAATAGCTACAGATGTACGAACAACGTCAAATAAACTGTAGTCTATAGTCTTGTTTGAGGATGGACGTTGATATCTCATGGACTGCAGAGATAATTTAACATCAGGTTGTCTGCACGCTGGTTTGTAACTCTTGTAACATAAAATAATATGGTCATTGTCATTTGACATCTATTCATTGATTGACTAATTTATAAACTTTTTCGGATACAGTTAAGTTTAAGAGCGACAACACGTGGATAAAAATAAAATTTGTTTACATTTTAAAAATGTTAACGTGGCTGTTTAGCTTTAAGGTAAATAAAAATTATTCAATAGTCATAATCATTGCAATATTCTGACTCGTTGACTAAACGGTCTATAAACTCGTTCGGAAATAGATAATAGCGAAGTTAAAAGGGTTTTGTTGTACTAAACTGAGCATTTGTTTCTATTTCGCAGACGTGATTGATGCTTACCTTTTAAAAACTAAATTTTATTCCATAGTCAGTCATTGCAAAATGTGACTAATTGACTAACTGGTGGATGAACTCGTACGGAAATAGTCGATCGTGGGTTAAGGGCGACAGTGTTTGGTACTAAACTGAGCCTTTGTTTCTATTTCGGGACTAAAAGCGAGTCTGGTTTGTGTACCGGATGTCACTCGTAGCTGTAAACAAACTGATTTATATATAGACTAGTCTTTGTTCGCGACTGTTTTCGCGTACAGTTGAATATAAATTACACATTTGTCTGATTTTATCCGCTTCTCCAAATGGAAGGCAATGTGTTCGTGTGTATTTTTTTGCATATAGATTTTGTATAGTTCACTTATCTGAAGGTTCTACTTGGCTTTGAAACTTTAAGTTCATGGGGTCCGAGTACCAAAAGAATTGAAACAATTAGTCCCACAGTTGATCGACACGCAGCTGAATTATATCTTGCGCAGAGAATTAACATCGTTATCCTTGGGCGACGGTGGCCACTGTTTAATATGAGAAGAGTCGCAAACGAGCATGCAAACCACCTGATTATAAGTAGTCGTAGCCCATAGACATCTACGCACAACCACAAACTCGACCGAAATCCTATCTGAGCTCGAACGTCGATTACTACGTTGTTACTTCTGAGGACTAGGATGGTCGCCTCGCTTCAAAGTGTAGCCGGCAACCGCACCTTTCCAACCGAAACACAAGTAATGCTTTACAGCGGAGTATGAGCCCGGCGGTAGTACCTACCCGTTAGAGCTATAGCTCTCCCACTTACCATCAAGTTGACCGCATATTTGTTTGCTACGTCGATTAAAAAAAATAAGTACGTCAAATGTAGTAACGTGTCATTTAAAAGTCTTCGTCAACTAACTTTAAACTTCACAGCGTGCTTCGAATGGAATTCCACAGCGCATTTGTAAGCAGAGCGCCCGTCAGCACCAATCCCGGAGACTTATTACCAGACGGGACAGAAAACGGAAAAGGTAATAAAATATGTGGCCAAGCTGACTTGGTAGCAGTCATTCAATTTGTTTTAACAGCCAAAATAGCTCTGTTTCCGCCAGTTAGTGTTTGGATGTGGCGTGGACTTACGCGTACAATGCCTTGAATGTAAATTTACTGTGTAAAACTGTGTATTTCTGTTGATGGGAAGTTTGATTTAAATATGGAACGGTATTGTCGATTTCTGATGGTACGGCATAGTTTTTACGTGACAAATTCAATAAAACGCTGTGTAATTTGACAATTAGATTAATGATAACATATCATATATATATATCAGAAATAGTTAGTTTTTTTATGTATACGATTTAAAAGTAATATCATCGCGGAATTTATACATTTTGCTATGTACCAGGTGCTCACGATTAACGACTTTTGGTTTTCGATAAAATCAAAATGAAAAAAATATTTGTTTTTTTTTTTTTTTAAACTACCGTAATATAAAATTAATAATAAAAACCATATCGTAAATAATCTATACATAATAAAACAAAGTCGCTTCCGCCGTCTGTAAGTTTAGATATTTCACATGCAAGGGATTTTAATGTGGTCTACATCAATAGACAAACTCATTCAAAAAAAGGTTCATGTGTATAGTACACGCAGTAGAGAAAGTAAAAAAAGCGTTGGAGTAGATGTAGGAGTATGTTCCACGCCTCCTCCCATTGTAGGAAATCTAATACAAACACAAATAACAACAATGATAACATCTTGTAATTCATTTGTTATTATAAATATCGAAATGAATTTAATATAGTATGGTCTCCACGCTCGTTTCCTAGTTTTACAACGTACAGAAAACATGTCCCACGCGTCCCCCCATTATATGAAATCCTAATCCCGACATAAGATAATAACAATGATAACATCTTATAATTCATTTGTTATTAGAAATATCCAAATGGATTTAAAATCAGATGTTCTGCACGCTTGTTTGCTACTATTTCAACGTATAAAAAACCCATTCTTCACTATGAAACCTTTAAGTAGCGTGTAGGAATATGTTCCATATTTTCTGCAAAGAAACAACACGCAAGATAACGTTGATAACATCTTGTAATTCATTTGTTATCATAAATATCGGAATTAATTAGAACTAAATTGTTTCATTGCTTTCCGTAATACAAATTCCTGACCCAACTACAATTACAATATTTAAGTAATCTCAAGAACATTGCCGTTAGTAATCATTTACAGCCTTATCAGTTACATCTGGCAACACTTACATTCAGTTTCTAGTTGCTGCATTAGTTGCAAAATTCAATTTTCACAATCTTAAATCTACTTCGTACTCTATGTAATATTTTATTGTAATTACCTTATCAGTGTTAAATCAATTGAAACCTTACGTAAGTATTTCATCTTCGGTTCTTTGAAATCTTATCGTGGTTAATGCATAAATCTATTTACATTTATCTGATTTTTTTATGTGAGAAGAGTAGCAAAGGAGCGTTCAAACAACCTGATGCTAAGAAGTCACAGGCCATAAACATCCACGTACCACCACAAACACGACCGAAATCCTATCCGAGTTCGAACGTGATACTCCTGAGGACTAAGATGGTCGCCTCGCTTCAAAGTGTAGCCGGCAACCGCACCTCTCCAACCGAAACACGAATAATGCTTTACGGTGGATTATGAGGGCAGAACTATAGTTTTAAATGTAAATTTATATGTTTATAATCAGTAAATATCATTTTATGACTATAAAGTCTAAGAAATATATTTTAATTACAATAGTGAACATTTTAAAATTAATTAAAATAAAAGCCTAACTTAAACAATCTTAAGGGAGTCCGTGGCCATTGTAGATTTAATTATTAAATTGTGGCTAATTGCTGTCTCTACGTGGATGATACATGAGAAAAACTATTATTAAGGGTCTTTATTAACGCAATAGACCCCAAAACAATCGTTGTTACAAATTTGTATGTCTGTGCGTTTGTACGCACAAATTTTGAATTTGACAACCGTTTTAACGATTTCGGTGCAGTTTTGTAAAATAATGCATTGCAATAAGCTTTGTTTAACATTTCAAATTTGTTTCATTTAATCGGTTAGTAAATAAATAATAAAATATATCAATTTTAAAGTTAAATTTAAAAATAAATTTAATAGAAATTTACTTCTGTCACTTTCTTCATTCTATTTTCTTATGAATCAAAATAAAAAAAATAACTTAAAAACTTTTTGCTATTGTGTGAAAGAACTAAAAAATTTAAGTCCACATAAACTAATTCGCGGGCTGCAGTTACTTGATAACCAAATATCAAACGTTAATATGTATTCATCTAATATATAATATATCTATGAAGATCTCAACGCATCTCTTAAAGTAGGGCTATCCTTATTAAGAATGGAAGAAATGGGTGTGATGATGGTACCTCCCCTCACAACATACTGGTTAACCTTCACAACTTCATAGCTAGGGATAACATAAAAACTAAGACAGATAATTACATAAAAGATTGTCACATAACTACTTTTTGTTACTTCTATCATTCATATGTAAAACTGTCGTGAATATTCTCACGTGCAACGGACAGACTGACTACATATATTTATATACTAGTACATACGAATTAATATTACCAACGCGATCGCTGACTCAAATTAAAGTTCATTGTGTCGGGTTCCTCAGTTCTCATTAAACATACATAAACATAATATTCATTAGACATGCAATCTTTATATGCAAATTGCAGACGATACGGAGGCTCAACTCCGATATCGGAACTTCCGATTGTTACTTAGTTCGATTTCGGTTCGGAAACTTTTATATCGAAGCCTGTTTAAGGACGATGTAGTGACGAATTCGTTTGAACAGAACAATGGAATCAAAAAAGAGTTCTTTTTTAAAGGATAACCTTCATATTTATTTTCGTTTTCCTCATATGAAAAATAAGAAACGAATTACATAAATAGAATTATTTTATTATGTCTATATAATTCATGTCACAATAATATTGTCACATCACAATACAATATTTAATTATGATATCGAGAAAAAGCGTAATAACAATATCGTACCTTTACTATTTGAGACTACTAATAAAATTTGTGCGACTGGCAAAGTGTAGACTGTGGGAAAATATATTCACAGACGAAGGTACCACTTCTTCGTTAAAGTGATGTTTAATTGTTGTATTTTTTTTGTACACCAGTTTTCTTAATACATCTTTGTTCAGCATTCACCTCTGATTCCGGTTCCGATTCCGACAAACCGAATTTAAAACTCCGATTCCGATCTCGGTTCCGATATCATCACATCCGTAAATCCCTAATGCAAATAATGAGTCATTTCAGTGTGAACGCAGCGTTTGTGCCAGCGATTTTATTTCCATCCACAAGATTTTACCGTCAGGTGAACTGCATTCTGATTGCTACTGCAATAAAAAATCTATATACATGTGGGTTCCCTGATGTTAGATGGTCTCTGCAGACTATGGACACCTACGTCAAACTCAAATAGAACTTAACTTCTACCTAACGTGCACGTTCCTCAGGACTTAGGAAATGCGTTGGTCGCCTCACAAGACATTCTACCACCTTCCTAATCTATCTACCTTCCTATCCTACATAATGCAATACAACGGGTACTCACGATTAACGATTTTTGATTTTTAATTGCCTATCCTGTCCTAACCATAACCACCAACCAAAACGAATTGAGTTAGGACACCAAGTGGACGTTACACGTGATGGAATTCTCCATTCTCACTAAATCCTCGAACAATGCAAGCCGGAAGCTAAGCTTATTCCTTCGTACGTGTCCCGAACACTTACCTGCCAGCGTCAGTGCCCGCTGTAAATTCACAGAATAGAGATTTAAATCACAACGCATCAAGTGTGAGTGATATAGGACAGTGTTTGTGACGTGCAAGGATTATGTTCATAGGTGTCTTGTGCCTCGCTGCTCGTTATAACGCTTGTATTATTCTATGTCATAGTTATTTATTTTATTTAAGTCTATGACGGCTATCTAAATATACTTGAGTACAACTATTTGTGTACTTATAATTTTTATTTAAATCACAATGCATCGAGAATGAGTGATATGAGACAGTGCTTGTGACGTGCACGGATTATGTTCGGTGTCTTGTGCCTCGCTACTCCTTATAACACGACCATAAAACACTAGTTGTCATATGAACGAGTAATTGCTTGGTTTTTAGAATTTAGCTTTCCCCATTTTCAAGTTACAATGGGGAGAGAGGCGAGGGGAACCGTGAGAAACAATCTACACACTTTGACAATAACTTAATTAAAGAATCCTGTATGATTTTTTAGAATATATCAGTACAGCATTATATAACGGTTTAAACAATGAATCATACGAATACAACAAAATTTTAAGCGCTCCATTTTTAGCCATTAAGATGCGGAACCCAAAAATCTGATAATTTCTGGAGTTGACACCTTAATACGGAATCAAAACGGTAATGTCACTGAAAGTGTGATTGGGGCCTCTTGGACCCTGCGGGTTAACATGACAGGTCTCTTAGGCCCCGAGCTCGTTCACACCTTGCTCTTATACATATGAGATGACATGAGTGGGTCCAGATGGCGAGTTCATGACAATTTTAAAATTGCAAAACGCCGCACTCTATTAAAATGGAGTGGTTGCCGCAAACGGAATGTATATTAACGACTAGTTCTACCTGCGACTTTGTTTACGGAAATTTTATGTTGTGTATGAAATTGTATCTTTGAATTCTGTTTCAGACACTGATCTCACGTAGCAACAACGATCGGTACAAACAAGCACGATATTGTATTTATTTATGCGATATTTATATATCTATATCTACATGTTACATGTGGTTGTCTATGGGCTGTAGTGACCACTTAACATCAGGTGGCCTGCATGCCCGTTTCTTACTCTTGCACAATAAAAAAAAATTCTACTTCAAACTCAAATATTATAGTTCAGTATAAAGAATAATATATTGTAATTTTCATATTTACTATGATGAAAATCTTAACTATTTTTTTTATTGCGAAAGAGTAAGAAACGGGCATGCAGGCCTGGTGTTAAATGGTCACTGCAGCCCATGGACAACCACGTCCAATCTCAAATAGAACAGAAGTTCTATTTAAGGATGGAC
>DWON01010003.1:0-11051 GCA_018251015.1 Phocides pigmalion okeechobee | reverse complement strand
TTAAAATTTTGTATTTATTTACAATGATGAAAATCTCAAAACTAATTGTAACAAAAGCCTAACCTAAACAACCCAAAGGGAGTCCGTACCCATGCGACATTGTTCCAAGAACACTAGCAATCGCAATTCTCTGCGCGAGATATAAACCAGCCCTCTTGTCACCGACTGCGTCGACGTATTTAAATTTCGCAAAAGTGACTTCAAAAGTATATTTATATAAGTGTTACTAACATAAAACTTAAAAAACATGTTTTTTTTTATACTTAGTAAAAAATTAAATTAAATTAAGAATGATGTATACATAGATTATTTTAAATATAAAAAACTTCATCCAAACTGCTAACCCTTGGATGAGTTCCCAAAAAATGTGTTATAAAAATATCAAATTGAATATAAACAATTTCTTGTCATTTAGTCATCGTCGTAGGGTTTAGTAGACCTGACGTGGATGTGGATTGGGAATCGAATCCACACAAAAAAAATTGTAATGAGCTCGAACATTTGTTCAATATCAAGATATATATTTAAGTATATTTTATAAATATATTTATAACTGTTGACTGGTGTTCATAATGTAAGCTTTGCCTAGTTTGATATTATAATCGTGTACAATTTGTGCTACGATATATTTTTAAGAATTATTCAGTAAATAGATAGTAGGACTATAGTTTCTCTGCGTAGTAAAACACCGCTACCCTCATAATGTTCCATGAAGCACATCTTGTGTTTTGCTTGGAGAAGTGCAGTTGCGAGCTACACGTGCTAACAAGTCGACAAGAAGTCCTCAGGAGGAGGACGGCATCTAAAGATTTCCAACCCTTTTGAGGTCATCGTATGCTACGCTTCAAATATAAAAAAAAATGCTTAACAGTGAAAAATATTAATATATAATAATCTACTAAAGACACTTGGTCGCGTCGTAACAATCGAGTGCCTGTGACCTTTTTCACGTAAATCAAGATGATTAAAATTGCGATAGCTCAATAGGTATTGTTGTAGGAGGTAAACGCTTCAACAAATAGCTCGTTGCGATGTTGTCTTGAGGGAACTGGATCGACATTATTCTCGAGCAAACAGCTTTACGAGCTTGGGAGCTTGTCAGACAAAGTAACGAGATGAGACGAGCGAGGCAATCGCAACTCACAACAAACTGATGGACGGGTGAATGTAACGGGTATAGCAAGATATACCATAATTCGAATTTATTTTTAATAGTGCGTCGAGGTAGCAAACCAGCATACAGCCCATCGGATGTAACCAATTGTACACAGGACAGCAGTCCCAAATTAGATCGATATCAGGTCATACAATGTTACTTACATTGTAATACGATCATATCTACATCCTTCAACTTAAACACAAAAAATATCCGCGATAGAAATGGGTGTGGCAGTGTATTTTTAAGGTAGGAGAACTATAGATCGACAGGGGAGGTATCACCTCCGCCCTCATAATTCGTCGTAAAGCATTACTTGTGTTTCGGTTGGAGAGGTGCGATTACCGGCTACACTTTGAAGCGAGGCGATCATCTTAGTCCTTAGGAGTAGCAACGTATCTACGTTCCAGCTTAGATAGGATTTCGGTCATGTTTGTGGTTGTACGTGAATGCAACTACTTAACATCAGGTGGTTTGCATACTCGTTTGCTACTCTTCTCTTATAAAAAAATCTACTACTGGAATCATATAAAACTTGTTGTTGCTCGATGTACCTATATACATAATAATGATAATTAAGGAATGAAACTTAGCAACTACATGTATATGTTTGTTTAGCTTTGAAACGTTTTGTCCGTGGGTTCGGAATGCCAAAAATCTTTTAAAGAATTAGTTCCATAGTAACAAGAGGTCTGAATCACGTCTCGCGCAGAGAACTACGACCACTGTTTAGCACGGAAGTACGGCTCGGCACTATGCCCCATAACTGCATATGCACTAACTACCTTTAGATTGATAGCCTTTATTATATAATACTTAGGTATCTAAACTTAAAGGTATAATTAGAAAACTATTTTATTAATAACACTGTGTTGCTTTTGTATTTTTTATTCTTTTAATTTGTTGATTTTCCTACATTAAAAACTACTTCCAACAGCAACAATCTCAATGTTTCTCATCTGTCGAGCATCCCGTAGTGGTAGTTTCTTTTTCTCTCAAACCTATTATTAATAAATAATCTATGATTAAACATCATGCAATCTATATCAATTCATGTTCTCAATCAAACAAGTACCTTACTTTCTTGAACGGCCACAATGCTAAGTTTGTGATGTTGAAAGAACAGAACAGAAATAAATTGAATAGAGGTTAGGTAGCTATTTTGCTATAACGCAATATGCACTTTCATTTACTATATACTAAGCTTAAGATAAACATTTCCTGGAAGATTTCCCTGTGGAAATATTTATAAAATCGACTTCGTCAGTTAATCGTTCACTGTAAGAATATATAACAGATAAAGTGATGTATCATCAGAACCACAATTTTGTAAGAACTTCAAATGGTGATAGAATAACAATTCAACTGATGAGGATCCACCGCCTCCCTCGTAATCCGCCATAAAAAATTCTTGTGTTTCAGTTGGCGCGGCGACCATTTCAATACTCAGGAGTACCAATAGCAACGCATTCATGAACGACGTCAGCCTGGACTTTAGCGTTCCTGATATTAAACGTAGATGCCCTTAGGCAGCAGAGACCATTTAATATAAGATAGCCTGCGCGTTTATTTCTATTATTTATTTTATTTTGTTTATTGTCTACTATTCATTTTATGTATATACAAATAAGGAATAAAAAAAAGATTTGACTAACGATACTATGTTTATTTTATTACATACTTAATAACGGATTTTTTGTGATTATAAATTCATGGTTATTAAAACATAATTTGGATATTTGAGTATATACTAAAAAATAATAAGGATTAATAAAAAAACATTATTTTATTAACGAAACTATGTTAATTTATATTTAAAGTATTTAAATTTGGAAGAACTATAGTTCAACCGGGGAGGTACCATCCTTGTGTTTCGGTCGGAGAAGTGCGGTTGCCGTCTACACTTTTGAAGAGAGGCGACTATTTTATTCCTCAGGAGTAGCAACGTATCTACGTTCGAGCTCAGATAGGATTTCAGTCATGTTTATGGTTGTACGTGGACGTCTTTAGGCTGCGACTATTTAAAATCAAGTAGTTTGCATGCTCGTTTGCTACTCTTTTCACATAAAAAAATCACATATTTAATTATTGGATTCCTGTGATTATAAATCGATGGATATTAAAAGATAATCCTGTTGTCTCCTTTAACGGTCATCCCGTGACGGCCAAATTGTTTTTCACTAAAATTTCTATAACATTAAGCATTTAACAATTCCATGCAAAGATTTATGTTCGGGTCAAGAAGATCAGAGTGCGTCGTAAAGTTAGTAAATAGAGTCTGATAGTGGTAAAGAGACCCCGCAATTAATGAGGCGGAGCGAAATTAAGACGTAATTGAGTAGAAGAAGGGCCAACTTTGAAGACAATGCAGTCACTGGCTTAAAGCGATCAGTAACTTGAAACTTAAGGGTTGTGCAATAGATCAGAAAACCTATACTTCTACAATAATTGGTGAGTACAACGCTTGTCAATATATATAAGATTTTTTTATCTTTAGACAGGAACAAATGTATTTCATGAGAGAATGTTTCACGTATATAGGATCGATAATTCAAGCTATACGTATATTATTTACACCTCTTCAATAAAAAAATTAAGAGATGTCTATACTAACATTAAAAAAGGAATTTATTGTGTTTCTTTGAATTTAATTTGAATCCATTAATGTATAGTAAGCAACGAATGCATTATTTTTTAAGTTGTAGGAGTGGCTAACGAGCATGTACGCCACTTGATGTTAAATGGTGTCTGCATCCGATGAACATTTACGTCCAATCTCAAATAAAACATTTCATTATTATTATATTTTTATTTACATTTTAATTAAAATATTGAACATTTTAAAACTAATTATAATCAAAGGCTAACCTAAAGCAATCTAAAGAAGTCCACGGCCATACGGCATGATGCCAAGAACGCTAGCCGCATTCTCGCGTTGAATTACGATCTAATTCTCTACGCGAGATATGAACCAGCCCACTTATCACCGTTAGCATCAATCAAACGTCCGACTAATTAAAAAAAAACAGACCTAAAGGTCTATCTGACGTCATACAAATGCGCCGATACATTATCCTAATAATACTTTACGCTATAAATAAAACTAAATAGATATTAAGCATCTCATAATCCATCCATCCATCAGCCTTTATGCGTTCACTGCTGAACATGGCCTCCCCTAGATGGCGCCACTCAGACCGGTTCTATGCCCTGCATACGGCGCTTACCCGCTATCCTTTCCAGATTGTCGGTCAATCTGGTTGGGGGACGCCCTGTGCTCCTTTTGCCTAGACGTGGTCACCACTCGAGAACATTTCTGCTCCATCAAATACATACATAAATAAAAATAAATAAAATGTCTATGGGCGGCAATGACCGCTTACACCAAGCTGGCTGCTAGCTGATATGCTACTTTTTTTACATTAAAATTTTGATTGACAATCAGTTTTATCAATACTCCGAAATCAATCATTTACAGTATTTTTATCAGTCGACATATAGTTGAGTTGAAGTTGTGCACTGCAAAACAATAAACGTAAATAGGTTTCGACGTAAAATGCTGTGGAACAATATATGGGGTTAAATACAGATGTAACTTCGTATAGAAATGACCTTTTATTTTATACAGGCACCTGTATTACAAAAAGCACTTAATATCTGACTCCTAATTACATTATCGTTATGGTTTCTACTGACACAAGACCTACTTGAAGCTAATAACAGTTCAATGTAAAAACAAACACTTTTAGTTTTAGAAGAGTTAGAAAAACCTTTTATCGTTATATATCTTAAACAGTCGGTACAATTTAGATGTTTAAATCTATTCTCACACATGACTATCTGCAATGAATTGAGGGTATTTACTAGCGTAGCAACGTCATTACCATCAGGAGCTACGCAACGATGGATGACTTCAAATACGATTTTAGTCCTGTTCAATGTGATGCATGAATTACGGCCGCCATATCGGCTTACAATAATGAGGGATACAAGGTAATTTTCTACTGTTTTAACATTACAATTACACTACATTGAAACACAACTTTAATAACCGCCTTTGTCGCGCATTTTACATACAGTTCATACGTCCACGTCTCTTCAAATAAAGAATACATAATACACATGTAAACAACATACATACTATGCGTAGTAGTGCCATGTCTCCTCTATATTTAGTCTGTAGCGTTAAATACCAAACACACGTTGTGTAACGCCAAATATTTTTTCGTCTCGTTGTTTGAGCTTAACGATCCGTACGTCAGTGCATTTCCAATCAGATTTATATCGGAGCGGATTAAAATTTTAACGAGTCGTCGTATCCCGGGCTTTATACCCCCGTGTGTAGGCGTCCTTTGTTAGAATGACATTCGACAAACTCGATCTGAACGACGAATGTCATGTAAGTCGCAAAATATTGATGTGAAACTTTGATCTGCTGTCTACCTGTTTATGTTCCTGTAATGCAAAAAATATTGACATAGTAAACATATGTCTGGTCTTGATAAAAACTATTATCACGATGTGTCATCTGAGAATTGAGTAATGACGTATTTCGTATATTTCAAGGGCAAAAGTCAAATTAATGCAAATTATATATCGTCCATTTGCGACGATAGCGTGCCAAAAAAATGGAAAACTGTATATCTATATGTTTACAATTTTCCATATTATTTAAACGTGATTATTTCGTGTAGTTTGTTTGAAAACTTATAACATCTTTACATACATTGTTGAAATATTGGTCGACCTGAAACATGCTCTATCAATATGAAGTATTTTAAAAAATAGAATCGATCAAAAGTTTAAAAGTCGACTCCTGTAAAATTGGGGTTTTAAGATTTCGGACTGACGTTGCAAATGAATGATATAGTTCCGTAATAATAATGTAATAGATGCAAAACACACTTATGGAGTTTCTTCCACGATCCTTCTCCACATTGAGGAATTTTGTGGCGATGGTGTGCGGAGGTGATGGTACCTTTATTTGACGTTCAAAAAGAAGACTGTATCAATCAGCTTGGAGTAATAGGATATAAAGTAAAGTTAATTAATGAAAATCTAAGTAAAATGGAGTCTGTGCCCATGCGGCTAAGTTCCAAGAACGCTAACCAAATCCAGCTTTGAATAGCAATCGCAATTTCTGCCCGAGATATGAACCAGCTCTCTTGTCACCGGCGGCGTTTATCAAACGTGGGACTACTTGAAAAAGAAATGTCACTCGGATCCCACGGAGCAAATACTTCGGCCAAATAAGCCAAGCGTATCAAAAACACGTAACCACTGCTTAGTGACATTTGAACATAAGTTTCATTTTCACTCCGATTATTTTTTACAATTGATAATTGGATTTGTTCATAATTACTTCTAATTAAAATGACTGTTTTCTACTTCTCTTTGCTTCATGTTATGTTACCAACTTAAATTCCTAACTTAGGTACTCAATGGAATTATGCAAAGTCAAAGTAATCTTTGGATTAACAGATTACGGTAACTCAAAATAATTTCGTAACTGAAACTGGTGCTTCACAAAATAATAAGTTAGATAAAGTCAAATTATTTTAGCGACTTGAAATTAGTTTTATATCTATATCATATAAAATTATTATATGCATTTTAATTATTAAAATCAATCAATAAAATAATTAATAACAATATTTATTATAGTTATTCGAATTAGAAACGGTATAATAATTTTACATTTGCATATATTATTTGTGTGATTTTTTTGATAATGATATAATTTATTTCCAAAAATTAACATCTTAATACCTTACATTTATGTTTTTCTATTTATAGTCTCTAAAACTATTTAAAGGTGGGAGAACTATAATTCGACTGGGGAGGTACAACCGCCGCCCTCGTAATCCGCCGTAAAGCATTACTCGTGTTTCGGTTGGAGGGGTGCGACTGCCGGCTACACTTTGAAGCCAGGCGACCATCGTTGTCCTCAGAAGTAGCAACGTATCTACGTTCAAGCTCAGACAGGATTTCAGTTGTATTTGTGCTTGTACGTGGATGTCTATGGGCTGCGACTACTTAACATCAGATGGTTTGCATGCTCCTTTGCTGCTGTTCTCTCATAAAAAATCCTTAAAACTAGCCGTTTACAGCCTAAACAATGCACGGGGCTTTCAGTATAACTAGCGAACCTGCCGAGCTTCATAACGGTGCAATGTAGACTAATGGGGTGTCAGAATAAAGTGATTTATAATATTGTTATTACGATTAGACTGAATACTGCATTGTTTTAAATAGCTTCGTAATATGTAAAACATAAATGTTACTGTGGATAATCCATAGGAAATAGACATGTACCATTACGGACATTTACTAGATCCTTTTAAGTATTCCGTATTACATCATTTTGAACTATTGTCTCAGTTTTAGCCAATGTTTGCAATGTAAGCACCTAAAATGTGTTTATTACGACATCACATTCATTTTCTCTTTTTCTGCTTTTCTCTTCTATAATATTCATTTTTATGTATACAAACCTACCTCTTAAATCCACTGTCTTTTGATGAAAACTACACTTAAGTCTGTTGCGTAGTTTGCGTAGCTATTTTGTATTCTCTACATAATACAAAACTGGACGATCTATAGGCATATGCCTATAGATCGTCTAGTTATATGCAAGTCATTTAGAGAACTACAATAGCGTGATTCAGGCATACATGTGGCGCCATCTCTTGTCGAGTAGCGGAAGGTCGCCATTTTATTATTATAAGGCAATAATTACTAACATAACATGTTACAAATTCGGTACTTAACTAAATCAACTTATACACTATTTGGCGTAGATAACGGGTTGATAAGACTAAAATGTAATGAATTACAATCATTTGTACGTATTGCAAAAATAAAAATATAAGTTTAACTACTTTTTAAAACGTATAATCGAAAAACGGATTTTAATATGAATAAGTGTATTCATGTATGGAATACATACGTTGGAATCCTATTAAAAAGATACGCTAACAACTGTTTGCTCGGCTGAATTAGAAATTAAAAAGTGTAACGTTATTCCATTATCTACGAGTACGAGTAGGTAAAGGGTAAAAATGAACTCAAGCAATTATCGTCTCTGCATTGAATATTCTCCATTATCATTGGATTTTATTGTAATCGAGCCAGTAAAATAACAGTGTTAGAATAGTGACATAACGTTAGTATCAACGTAATCAACGTGAGTAGATATTTAAAATTATATTAAGTAGGTAGATATTGTGAAGTAAGTCGATATTTAAGCAGTCATTACTTTTTTGTTCTGCTTGGCGTTGGAACTATTGGTCCGTTAAGACCGAATGTATTTTTTTTTAAACAATTAATCTGACCTATGAGCAATGCCGTCGGTGACAAGAGGGCTGGTTCTTATCTCGTGCAGAAAATTGCGACTGTTTGAATTTTACTGGGATAGTACACCTATTTTTAGCGTAAAGTAATACCTTTCGGTGGAAAAGTGTGGTAACCTCCTCACGCTAGTGTGATCAACTTCAAGTGGGACTTCTTTCTATATGGATTTCTATGCGCGGTAGTTTCCATTTAACATCAGGTGAACCGCATGCTCATCAGCTACTTCCACTTAACAATACAAACAATAAATATGTTGTAAGTGGTCTCAGATGCAAATATACTGCCGGTCTATAAGAGTGGCAGAGATTCCTCCCTCATCATATTAAATATATTGTATCATCTATCCATATATTAAAAATTCATACCGGTTTATTAACGGCAAAGAATCTCATTTTAAAGATAAATTTAAATTAATGTCTGGTCTGGGAGTTTGGGTGGTTATCTCTATATGTGTCCAAAGTAACCATGACAACAATCCTAGTGTAACGCCACGAAAGAACAAAGCAAAAATAATGAATATACACAGAAATAACCTTTTTACTTAGTAACGAAATTGAATAAAATAAGATCTAAAAGATAACTAGAACTACCACTAAACAGCCACATTCTAATATAAACATAGAAAATAATGCGCTATGAATGTATTAAATATAATAGGAAGATTTTTTTCTCTTTTATAGTAGGAATTCAACGCAATATTTAAACCAATATCAAATATTGCACGAACAAACAAGCTATTTACCGCAAGTTGGCCGGAACCGCAGAATCTGCAACGGCGTAATACACGCCAAAGGCTTAATAATGCGGAAACAGGCATTATACACAAATTATACAACAGGAGGCAACCTCGTAATTATACAAGGAAATTTCTAATAATATTCATTTTAAGAGCCGTAAATATAAGTGTATTTCAGTAGATAGTTTTATGCAGCATTTTACATCTATACGAAACAAAGTCGCTCCCCGCTTGTAAGGTAGATCTTTTAAAGTACGCAACGGTTTTTAAAGCGGTTTTCAGAAACAGTGATTCAAGAAGGTTTATATATGATATTATTATTAAATAATAATGTATATTATAGAAGATTAAAGCCGAGAATTTTAAAGCCTTGAACTGTAAACATGTAAATGCAACCGTACGATGCCGGAGTGGCTCGCTAGTTCATTATAAATTTGATATAACCATGCTACTTAAATATTAAGACATTTTACAGTTTTTTCATGCGAAAAATAGCAAACTAGCTTTTAAGCTTACATGATAAATAATCGTTGTAACTCATAAACATCCATATCCACGTATAACCTCAAACAGGACTGAAGTCTTATCTAAAATTATAGCTCCACTTCTAAAAGTAAATTTGCAACGGCGCCTATACAACCGAAATACAAAGTTGCTTCGCGGTAAATTATGAAAATGGCAGTGGTACTTCCTTCGTCGAATTATTATCTTAACGCCTGTTAAAACTGTTATTCTTGCACTAATATTTGAAAGGATTAATTAAAGAATGTATTCCATAAGTACATATTAACTATTTCTATCCAATTACGTAGGTATAAATAAAATCCCGTTATTTGTTTATTAAATAATCAATTTGTGGTCATAACATTCCTACCGAACGGGCACGGACTCCCTTTAGATTATTTAGGTTTTTATTATTATAGTTAAAATGTAAATTTGTTTACTATTATTTATAAAATAACTTGAGTTAATTAAACACAGAAAAGCACTTAAAATTAATTAATATTGTACCACATTAAAAACATAATTGTAAATATTACTACTTGACAAAAAACAAGTTTCATTGCAGATAGGTTTAACGCCAAATCGACAGAACTCTAATCAACGGACTAAGAATAGGTAATAATACTGTGGGAGGCAACCTTGTTATTAAATTGTTATCGTACTTTTCACAGTCATCCTATCCCAGATTCCGAAAAGGCTTAATTATAATAAGCTGACTTCGTTAGTAGATCCACACTCTTTCTATCCAATTACCACTGTGATTCCATTTCTGAATAATACGTTTCATTTTCAACGTTGGATATTTTTTCATTTGTTATTGTTTATGCAACCAATATAGTGCAATCTTATTTATTAATTAATTAAAAAAACATTATTATATCTATCAAAAAACACTTATCAGAATGCCTAATAATTAGAAATATAATTCTATACACACACACAACATAACGATAACATGTATATACATATATATACATATGTTCTGGTTATCGTTATGAGATATCTAGAAGATATGAAACATCAAAATTAAATTTTATTAAAAGATAAAGTAATTTTACTTATTAGACAATTGGTCCTTATCTACAAATACCACGACATTTTCGTTTAATATGAAAATTTTAAACCTTCAAATAGTGTGATTTTTATGAACACTATGCGTCCAGCGATATGTTTTTTGTGATGAAGTGGGACGAGCAGTGTGGTGTTAATACAAGAAACAACTCAGATATAGTTAATAGTATCAGGCGTTACTTTGCGGAAATCCATGCTATTAAGTTGTTATTAAAATTACTTTGCAACAAT
>DWON01010002.1:0-11051 GCA_018251015.1 Phocides pigmalion okeechobee | reverse complement strand
AAGCAACATGTTCTTCATGTATTGTGTTTCGGTTGGGAAGGTGTGGTTGCCGGATACACATTATTGGAGGCGACCATTTTAGTCCTCAAGAGTAGGAAAGCATCCGCGTCCATCCTTAAATAGAACGTCTGTTCTATTTTAAATTGGACGTTGTTGTCTATGGACTGCAGTGACCACTTAACATCAGGTGGCCTGCATGTCCGTATCTTACTCTTTCACAAAAAAAAACATAATATAACAGGCATTGATACAATACTTTTATTTCACGTAATAAGCATTGAAACAATGAAATATATTTATAGTACACCAAAAACAATATCTAAATTGTCTGGAATGCATTTAAGTCTAATTAGTTACAGTTCTGGTAGAACTGGGAGAGGCCTAGACCATACTCCATCATGCTCCACGCTCCACGCTCCATGCTCCACTCCATCCTGTTTCAACGCGAATTGATAAAGTAAATGACGCGAATGAATCGTCTACCGCCTTAAATATTCTAAAACATTGAGATAAAGTATTCATAATAATTTTTCTAAGACATTAACAACTGCTCTACATTCGTACAGACGGACAAAAAACTCAGGCGTGCAGTTAAGTAGATAAAACAACAGCAGCCGTCGAATTTCCTTCGGACATTAATCACACTAGTGTGTTCGGTAAGAGAAAGAGTGGCCACGCATATTCAAATTAATAGGACTTACAAATATCTATTCATAATACATAAACAATACAATACAAAATACAGAATTTGATAAGAATAAAGATAAATAAGAAATAAGAAGAAAGAATTGATTAAGAATTT
The DNA here is from genome assembly GCA_018251015.1 of Phocides pigmalion okeechobee. Classification (NCBI taxonomy): domain Eukaryota; kingdom Metazoa; phylum Arthropoda; class Insecta; order Lepidoptera; family Hesperiidae; genus Phocides; species Phocides pigmalion. The sequence goes on along the minus strand of DWON01010002.1, from coordinate 10,249 downwards.
AAATGGAAGAAATACAAAATAATTTATTACACACCAAAAAAAAAACGTAAAAATATACGATTCAAAAGATTTTTATGTAACACAGGAGGTCTTATTACTAAATTTGCGATTTTCATAATAGCCATTGAGTGATACAAATTAATAAAACTTACGTTAGAGAAATAGTGTAGGAGTGTACAAAGGGAGTATATAAATACCAAAATATTATAAGCACATCTAATTGTCCGCGAGTAATGTAAGAATAGTAGAAAAAAGGATAATTGACACGCCTAGTAAACAAAATTTACGTTCAGAATGGAATGAATATAATTCCAAAAATTAACATTTTCTTATTTTTGCCAACATTTAATTACTGCAACTTTTTTGTGCCAAAACGTTAAAGTAACTTGATTATTCCTTAGATATATAAATAAATGATGTTAATATTCCTAATTCAAGTCGACATTTGTTTTTTTTATAAAAATATCAAACGAACATGCTCTATCTACTTTATGCTTTATCTCTGAGGACTAAGCAAACAAACAAATAGATAAAAAATTAAAAATATTACTTAAAACTAAGCAGTGCGCCTTTAAAAACGACTACTGACTTAGTTAATAAAATTATACAGTGTTTTTTTAATTTTATAAGCACCACTGACTGATTTCAAACATTTTGTTATTTTTGTATTACACATAATGGCAGCGTCTAAATTATTCCGCCATTATGGTCACCACATTCGCGTGCTTGCGCGGGCGCACTTTCTACCGCTAACGGTCGGCGCGTGCGCGCGCACCTGTCCCGCGACCCCGACCAGTGTGGTTAGCGTCTTGCGTTTCCTTCTCACATATTACACACAATTGCTAGCGATAGAATTCGCTGTGTACGTATTAATAGGGAGACAGAAGTTTGATTCCAGCTGCACTTGTTCCATATAGATTTTCAAAGGGAAAGAAGTGTTTTGGAGTTTCTGTCGCCGACTCTCCTCCAAAACGAAATACCTTACGAGTCGGTGGTAGTTTAATGACGTTCAAACAGAGTTCTATAAAATGTACTTTAATTTACTTTGAATAAAAATATTTTGCTTTTGATTTTAAACTAACGTCATCGCGGATTTATACATTTTTACTATGTACCGGGTACTCACGATTTTTGTTTTTTAATTGCCGATATTTTGAACCAGTTCACATGGTCACGGCGAAAAGTTTGAGTTTTCAATCAAAAATCGTTTATCGTGAGTAAATACCTGGTACATAGTAAAAAGACTATTGACTAATTTAAGTTAGCATAATTATAAGACAACAAAACTAAAAATGGAAAACAAAACAACAAAACCACATTTTTCCTTTGTTTTTAAGCAGCCTGCTTTTTACCTATAACGATTCTCAGAACACTAACTATTCAAAATTGTCTATGGATGGTCGAATATATGAATTCACAACTTTGGCATAATTTTACCTAAGAAGGAACCTATTGGGTATTCAGCTAGGGATCCCTAAATAGCAGTTAGTGCTAATAAATTTATTTCAAAATGACTGGTCACCTGAGAGGTACCTGTTAGACACAGTAATGGCTTTAGGCGGTCACACCGACGCGCCAGACAAATTAATTGCATCTAAATACGTTGCGAATTTTAAAATTCTCGCTAATTAATTTCTAATTCTATTATGCTACCACTCGATCAAACTGTCAAAACGATGCAGAATTAAAAAAATATGTATAAACCAGGTGACTAAAGAATGGATTTTAACAACAGCGATTTTTAAATTTAAGCACACGTCTTAAGTTTCGATAGTGGTCTTAGTTTTCGCCCTCAAAATCCGCAGTAAAGCGTTGCTTGTGTTTCGGTTCGAGAGGTGCGATTGCCGGCCACACTTTGAAGCGAGGCGACCATCTTAGTCATCAGGAGTAGCTCCGTATCTAAATTTTCGAACTTAGATAGGATTTCGGTTGTGTTTGTGATTGTAGTCATAGTCCACCGTTAAGCATTACTTGTGTTTCGGTTGGAGCAGTGCGGTTGCCGGCTACACTGAAGCGAGGCGACCATGTTAGTCCTCAGGAGTAACAACGTATCTACGTTCGAACTCAGATAGGATTTCGATCGTGTTTGTGGTTATACGAGTACGTGGATATCTATGGGCTGCGACTACTTAACATCAGGTGGTTTGCATGCACTTTTGTTATTCTTCTCTCATAAAAAAGAAAAATCAGGGGATAACTCAATTTATTTATTTATTCTCTTTATTTTTACAATAGTAGATGTATAGGAACGGCAGACTTGATGTTAAAAGCATTCTCTACCAGTCAACCTTAGGTTACATAAACGATTACAAAGAATATTACATATCAAGTTAAATTAATGCTCTTTATTATAATGGTCAATAATATATTAATATATAATAGTTGTACCCGTATTACCCTAATTTTGACCGACCTTTTACTTTTACCTTGCTACTTGTATATTAAAATTTCGCAATTCGGTATTGTAAAGGTATTTTGTGTATAATTTAGACACGGTGACAGCAAGAATAGCTTAGCAGGTCTGAATCTATGTTGATCAACTGTGCACAATTATGACAATTGTGTAATAGCTGAGAGGCTGTTTCTGTTGAGGAAACTGCAAGTTATTTTTCTTCCCAAATAAGTTGGTTTGCTATTTCCGCGGGTTTAAGAACATTTATTATAGTGTAAAAAATATATGTAGTATATATAACTAATTTGTAATTACTAATTAATAATTATACAGAACGCAATTTTCAATTTCATTCTCTAAGAGCAAGTTGGTAAGAATATTTTAAGATGTAGTGAATTAATGTCGCCAGTGAACGTGTTGTAATATTTATGAGGCGAGCTATTTTCTCCACTAATTTACACTTGCCTCTACCATTATGTTGGCACGCCATTTTTTTCGATCATCCCGCTGGCGGCGGATGCTCCTGTGGAGCAGCTGAGTCCAGAGTCACCGGGACGACGACTGCTAGCACGGTAGACGGTTTTTTATGCGAGAAGAGTAGCAAACGAGCATGATAAGCACTTGATGTTAAGTGGTTACAGCGCATAGACATCCAGATACAACCACAAACACGACTGAAATCCTATCTGAGCTAGAACGTAGAGTCATATTCACATTCATATTCTTTATTGCGTCATGCGGTTATCACATCATAATGGTGTTACAAATTTGATAGAATGGCATGAAACCCTGTAAGGGTTAATATTACAATAATTTGAATTTTAGCGTATGTTTATAGCTAATTTAAATTGCTACACCCTTACAGGGTCTCATAGATACGTTGCTCCTGAGGACTAAGATGTCTCGCTTCAAAGTTCAGCAGCAACCGCACCTCTCCAACTGGAATATAAGTAATGTTTTACAACGGATTATGAGGGCAATGGTGGTACCTTCCCGATCGAACTATAGTTCTCCCACCTTGAAACACTTAAAACTGTTGTACGACTACAGGTGTATCTACGACAACTTGATAGTTCGCCTTGAATGTTTAGGTTAAAGAAATGTGTCAGTCGGTTACACGTACAAGCGAGACGAACATCTCAGTTCGGAGTAGCAATGCATCTACGTACGCTATCAGATAGAAATTCAGTCCTGTTTGAGGTTGTATGAATGTCCATGGGCTGCAGCGACTACTTATCATCAGGCGACCCGTACGCAGTCAGCTGATGTTGTGACCTGATGTAAAGTCCTTTGCTACTCTCACTCATGTTTAAAAGATACTTATTAGTATTTTTATTTTTTATTTTTCTTTATTGCAAAAGATTTTGAAACGGGCATGCATGCCACCTGGTGTTAAGTGGTCACTGCTGCCTATGGACAACCACGTTCAATCTCAAATAGAACTGAAGTTCTATTTAAGGATGGACGTGAATGGGTTCCTACTCTTGACGACTAAGATGGTCGCCTCCAATAATGTGTATCCGGCAACCACTCCCCCCCAACCGAAACACAATACATGAGGAACATGTTGCTTTACGGCGGGTTATGAGGTCGGCGGTGGTACCGCCACGGGCGTGCTCTAACGGCTCTACCACCTTTAAACTTGTAAATTTAAAGTTTAAATTTTAAAGATATACTTTTTTGTAAAAGAGACTTCTCTTATAATAAACTCTCATAGTCACGAATATCTTTGATTTACTATTATTTAAAATATTTAAATTCGAAATAAAAAGTTATATTTATTGTCTCAACTTTTCTTCTAATAGCTTTCTTTAAGCCTTCTTCAAACTTCCTAATTATTTATCCACTTTCCTTCTAACTTTTCTTTCTTTTAATTCTATGCAAAAACCGTACAGTAAATGCACATTACAATGCGAACAAGTATTATGTGCCTTTTTATTTAAATACAAATATTTTATTTTTTACTTCAATTCCAACTGAAATTTTCTAGCCTTTGCTTAGAACTGGCTACGTTGCGATAATTTGCAATAAATCAGTTTCCTGAATATTTGTGGTACCATAGAGTTGTAAGTAAAACAGAATTGGGTACTTCATTATGTAAACATAAATATAATGGAGTTACCAAAGGTAAACACATAAAAATACTTAGTTAAATTTCGTAACTTTGATCGTCTCTTAAAAAATAATTAAGGTTAGTACTGTACAAAAATACGAAAATTTGATGGTCAGTAAAGTAATGACATTTTAATTCACCATAAAAAATATCAAATATGATTATTTCATTTAATATACTCATTATATAATAATAATATTTTGAGATCATTCAAATATGACCATCTGATCCCAAACTAGGCAGAGCCTGGACTATAGTGGCCAGACAACTTATTAACATACACATATATATGTTTATAAATATGTATTTAATATGTAAGTAGATAATTTTAAATCCAGACAGAGAACAAATAATCATACTCATTACATAAAAGTCGAACGCACAACATCTAGCCTAACAGCGTCAATAACCAATACACCAGGAAGTGAGTCACCATTTTAGAACATAATAGGCGGTCCATCGGACGTCTATACGTACGGCAGTTTACCACTCGTTTCTAGTAGACACCCCTCTGAAAAGGACGAAACGGTTCGCAAAACCGTTTCGTGTACAGAATCTGAATGAGTAGAGTTCCCTGCACGCGTCTACATCCTAGGCTGCATTTCGCTTTCTATCAGGTGGGAAAGTAGCCAAACGGTAGCCTATTAGGAAATAAATAAATAAAAAAACATAAAAAGGCGTTTCTAATTATTACTCACTCTGTGGATAGAACCATATACTGTGACCCAGACATGAGGCAAAAACTGACAGTAACCAAACGAAACTGCGGATTACGGAGGTTTTTGCACAGTTTTGCAAACATTCAAGCGATGACAAAGTCGTCTTCCTTTTGTAGTAAACGATCGTATTGAGTCTGCGAATCATTATTCAATTCCATTTCTAGTATATAATTTACAAATCAATAAAATTGATGATACTGTCTAATCTTAAAACAGCTGATGATTGTAAAATTGATTAAAAAATTACATAAGAACGCAAATATGTTCCACTTAGCAGTGATCACTCCCTTTAGATTGTTTAAGTTAGGCTCTTATTATAAGTAATTTTAAGAATTTCTTTATTGTTATCAACCAGGGGATTAGCGCCGCCTTCATAATCCAATGTGGAGCAATTCTTGTGGTTGGACAGTGTGGTTGTCGGCTACAAGCGAGGTGACAATCTTAGTATTTAGGTATAGGAGCGCATCTACTCAAATAGGAATTAAGTTCGGTTTGAGGTTTTCTGGAGTTTTTACATCACTAGAGATACAAACGATTGTGTAGGATACGTGTCAAGTAACATTTGCATCTCACTTTGCAGAATTTAGAGAGTATGCTCGGCTTTGTCTAGATTTAGAAGCAAAATCTATTACTGATTCATAAAAAAGAACATAGAAAGTAAATGACAGACGTAAATTACCGTTTGGAAAATAGCTCATAGTTAGCTACACTCGTAATGCTGGACATACATAGGTATCTTTTTTATTAATAGACCGATTGAAACTAAACGAACATGAAATGTTAAGTAAAGCTTACTGCGATATACTAATAAAACCGGACCGAAATCGGGTAATCCGTTCCTGAGATTAACGTTCACAAACGCACGGACGAACAGACAAAATTGTAACAACTGTCGTTTTGGATTCTATAGCGTTAATAATAATAGTTTTTCTCATATATCTTTCAAGTATTCCATTCTAAGATCAGCGTTAACAAATATACAGTAAAACAGTCAAAAATTTCTAACTAGTATCGTTTTGGTTCCTATTCTGGGTACCTCTAGGTAATATCAAAAATGTTATGTATCTCCATACATCTTCTCACATATACGGTTTGTGACAATCATTGCGTTGATAAAGGCTTTTAACAATATTTCTTCTCATATATCTTCCATGTACATACAGCGATCTTTAACAAAGTTATTACTTGTGTAATATGTAGTACGTAGTTACGAAAATAAAAGGGCTCCCCAACTAATTCAGTAACAATATAAAGTACAGGATACACCCTCCGTCCACCATTTGATCGGATTGCGTCATCAACGTACGCTAACGGTCGGGGGCGAACAGGTGAACGCGCACCTGCCAACCGTCGGCTACCTTCGTGACATTACGATCGGTTAGATTAGGTAGGCTTTTATTGGGTGCGTGCCTTTGTTAATTATTGATTTTTAGAAAGCTTTCATATTATTTTTGTAGCGAAGTTTAATAGGGACCTTTCTAATACTCGGGAGGGATAAGACGCAATTGATACGTATGATAATAGCGTAAGAGAGAAAATGCAATATAACAATGTGTTAAATTTGATAAGCGTGATGATTTTGATATGTGTGACAAATGTGACGACTGTGATAATTGTGATGAGTGTGATAATCGTGAGGAATGTGATAAGTGTGTCATTTTTTTATGTTTGGTAAAGTATTAAACGAGCGTGCTCGTCATTCTATGTTAGATCTTTGCAATTCATGGATATCCACGTCCAACCTCAAATAAGACTAAAGTCGTGCGTGACGTCGTGCCCTTACGAGTAGCAATGAATCTTTATGCGTATTCCTAATAACTGGGATAGTTGCCTCGGTCCTAAGTGTAGCCGGCAACCTCTTCTCTCCAACCAAAACACAACAAACGTTTTATGGCAGATTATGAGAGCGGCGATGGTACCTGTGCAGTTGATTGCTCTTACATGTTACAAACTTTGCGTCTGGTAATTATAATGAGAGTGATAATTGTGATAAGTGTGACGATGATGTATGATAAATTTGATTAGTGTAATACATGTAGAGAGTATGATGAGAAGAGTGAGATAAGTGATAAGATTTTGGAATGTGAATAAATTTGATGAATTTGGTAAATTTAATGCATGTGAAAAGGCTTATAAATGTGGTAAATGTGATAAGTGTGACGTGTGATGTATTTAATGTGTGTGATGTGTATGATAAGAGTAGTATTTACGATGAAAGTGACAATCTAAATTAATAATTTATATTTCTGTCGAATAAGTATGTATATGTTTAAATAAGTGAAGGAATACCTAGACCCAATTCTAGGTATCTCTTCATCACGTCTTCAAAGTACCAACGATACAGGAAAACAAGTCCAAAGGCTTTATAAACAAACGCTTTCTTGATACTCTTGGATGCATGAGACATTCCAAATTAGTCTTTAGAAACAGCAGAGACAAGGACGTAACCAGCAGTGCTTGGCTTTAAACAGGAGTACTTCTCTCCTGGAACAGGATATCCACGGGCAGGAGGGACTAATCATCACAAAGTGGATTCCACACAAATTGCACAAAAGCTCCCATTTTCCATAATAATACAAACGTTCGGTCTCAAAGGCTTTAAACAGACAATTTTACACCGAACCAAATAGATTTGTAAACCAATAATCAGCTCTGCAAACAATATTTGAACGTGATACGTGATATTGAGATCTCATCTCACTGGGAAAGCTTTGTGCATAAAATAAGCTTTAATACGTTGGAATAGGGACAAAATATTACAATTATACAAATATTTAAATAGTTAAAGGAAAATGAACCTTATGCCCTTGTTATAAGTTTGACAGAGATGCAAATACATATTGGTGGATTGTAGTGAAATTGTGTGCGCCACGTGCCTTAGAAACAGTCGAAAGTATTTTGCCAATAGTCATTTCAAATTTGATATCGATATTTTTCATACAATATCCATACTAATATTATAAATGTTAATGTAAATTTGTTCGTTACGCTTTCACGCCAAAACTACTCAACGGATTAACATGAAACTTTTTACACATATTCTTAGATCTATTAAAAAGGGCATACTTTTTAGTAAAAAAAAAAAACAAAAAAAATAATTACAGACATTATTGTTTGTCTTCTTCAAAGCCTTCATATTAATAGCTTCAGTTGTCTTGAATTTTTGAATGTTTCATGTTATTTTGTTGTGTCACTTATAAGCAACAGTAAAGTTATTTCAATTTTTTAAGGTTAAGTACCAGTTTATTGTTTTATTTATTACTCGCTGCAATGATCTTTAGTATTTATTTCAGGGGGTCAACGCGAGCGAAGCCGCAGGTAAAAACTAGTGTTGTAATAAATATTTCATTTGTTTTTGTTTTTATCGCTTTCATTGTCTTTCCGTCTGTTCTATCGTAGGCTGGCAGAATGTATTACGTCCTTTTGTTCCTGACATTGGTGTGAGCTTCATAGAGAATAAAGAACAAAGATATAAATAATATTTTTTATAAAATTACACCAAGCATGCTATTTATCTGATGATAAGAGTCTGTCTTTTCTGTTTGATGACAAGAGATGTTGTCATTTCCATTTTTGTGTATATTTGTGGTGTACAGTAAAACATATTTATGTTAAGAGCTCATTTATTCTTGTTGTGACGTGGTTTTCTTATTTTGGGTAGATATTGTTAGTGTGTTTAGGTATGGTTGCTGACTTACTTACAATAAAGTAAGTAAATACACTTATTTAAACACACTTTAGACCACAAGAATAGAAACATTTCTGTCATAAATGTCTCGTTGAAAAACCGTTCTATTTGGGTTTAGTTCAAACGACAGTTAGTTTTGCTACTTCAATTTCACAAAAAGTAAACTGAACAAGACTAAAGTGTAAAGTATCTGGCGACATGTTGTCTCTGAGTGGCCATTAGCTGGCAGTTGCCAACACCTGCATTTAAGTAAAACCAGGTGTACGTCACTCTGCCACCTCCAGGTTGGCATGCCTGGAGACATACATAGCTAATATAAACCTACAAAGTGGTACTCTTTCTGTTTCTTACTCTTTCACTATTAAAAAAAACCAGCCAGTTATTGAACTGAGTTTCATTCATTGAAAGTAAAACTGTTCGATAAACACGCAAAACTATTCGCGTGGAAGTCGATTTTTTTATGTGAGAAGAGTAGCTAATGAACATGCAAATCACCCGATGTCAAGTAGTCGGAGCCCATATACATCTACGCAAAACCACAAACACGACTGAAATCCTATCTGAGCTCGAACGTAGATACGTTGTCCTGAGGACTAAGATGGTCGCGAGGCTTCAAAGTGGCACACGCACGTCTCCAACTGGAACACAAGTAATGCTTAACATCTGATTATGAGGGGGGCGGTTGTACCTCCCCGGTCGAACTATAGTTCACCTACCTTTAAAATGAAACGTTTTTTTCCATCACTTACAGGAAGTTTCTAAGTAATTATAGGTAAAATGGTCTTACTAGACCGAGTGACTCATTAGAAATCCCAATACATAACCAAGTCAACATAATAAAATAGCAATGACAATTGGTCGATGATACGATAAGATTTGAAGTTAACTGCTTTTAGATTTCAGATTGATCGAACGTTTATCTTGATAAAGACAGTGTCAAGTTCATGTCGTGTGAATGTGCACTGAACTGGTTCTGTCAATGAAACCATGGTCGCTAAGATAATTTTATTGTTAGACACATGGATAAAAAGTGTATACAAATAACAAAATTATAATTTATCGCTGCCTGTACATAGAAGATATTAAAGCACGTAAATTCGAGTAAATATAACTATTGTTATTTCAGTTTAAGTAATTTAGTAAATTATGTCATTACGTATTAGGTTTGCCCTTTGTTTTTTTTTCGCAAAAGAGTAAGAAACGTGCATGCAGGCCATATGGTGTTAAGTGGTCACTGCAGCCTTAAATAGAACAAAAGTCATATTTAAGGATGGACGCGAATGCGTTCCTACTCTTGAGGACTAAGATGGTCGCCTCCAATAATGTGTATCCGGCAA
>DWON01010001.1:0-11052 GCA_018251015.1 Phocides pigmalion okeechobee | reverse complement strand
ATATCACATTCATATATATATATATATGTACATAAGCCTATGCAGGTACACTGCTTGTTTGTGTACCTGCTTAACAAATGCGCCATCCTCATTAATATTCGTGTGCTTTACACATTTAATGAAAGCGTGCAAATTAAAACTTTGCCTTAACCAGGCTGGTTCACCATGCATATTTACCATACAGAGAAGGTACGTACCGAAAAGTAAATCTGTGGTACTTACTCAGTTCAGAACCGGACACAGCTTTCCACAAATATTTACCGGGCCTTATTTAACTTACTTCCTAAAATACAAAGGCATTAAAATAGAATAACGTATTTCTGTCGTGTTAAGGCTCTCTGTTTCCGGTTTGCTACAGTTTTACTCTAACTGTAGAAATAAAGGAATGTTTTTAAAGTATACGTTATGCATACGGGCCTTTGTGTTTATTTAACATAATTATTCTTTAAACATGACTATTACGAAGAGCCATCCATTTCTGAGTATGCCCGATTTTGCTTAACCTTAACCGAACAGAACATTTCAGAACATTTTTCGTGAGAACTAAGTTGAAACATTTCATGTTCGACCTATCAACTTCTTCAAGTTATTAACTACGATTTTTGAACTTTATTATATCCCTAACTTAGGTTCCACCCAAAATAGACCTAATAACATTATAAGAATAGGTGTTGTCGAGAAATTGGTTGTTATTTACGTAACTCTCACAAATAGCTTCGAGGATAAATTTAGACGGTTGTTCAAATTTGTTACAATAGAACAAAATTTTATTGACATTTTGCAGAATATTCGCAGATTATTTTTTTCAAAACGTCTAAATGTATCTTTTTTAGAAGTCAATGTGAAAAAGTAATTTTGTACTTAAAAATAGACCAAACTTGAAAATATAGAGATTAATTAATATATAATTTTATATCTGAGGTTGTAAAACTATAAATAAACGGGCACTAGATATCAGGTGCACATATTGTACAGAAGAAGAGGAAGATAAAGTATGTTTTATAGAACCCTGGAAGCTTTATGCTAGTTTTGGATTCGTATATCGAAAGAATAAAAATGAAAGGTTATCGTGGAACATGATGTAAAATCCATATATATCGCATTTTATTTTCTCATAATAAAAGAAACGACAAATCGCCAAAGTTATGCAACGGCGAATGCAGTTGAGAGTTGGATAGGTTACCGTAATATATACCGAAATAACAAAATTTCCAATGCAATCTATAAAGAAATAAACTTTTTATACAACCGAATATCTGGCTTCTTATTAAACGATATTTTAAAAGTAAAAAGGTTGAAATGGAGATTCTCACGCATAGTTATGTGCATTACATGACTTATGTAAACTACATGTTCTCAGGATTAGGCTTCAGTAGTAATTGCCCGGTTATATCACTCCGAAGACCGATATCGATTGAAGAAGGTTTCGAATGGCGACTTCTTGAAGGTAAAAGGAACACAGGTCTGCCCCTAATCTGGTGAATTAATGACCTGAACAAGACAGTGGCATACCCTTGACGTCTGAGTGCACGGAACCGACTGTGTCAAGTAGGCAAGGTCTATGTCTAGCAGCAGAAATCAAAAGGCTAAGATAAAAGGTTAGATGGAATTACATGTGTGCCTTGATATATAAATGATTGTGGCAATAGTACGTTATAACTTGATATGGAGCACTTAGCGACGGTTGGGAGGCGTGCCGCCGGTGAAACACTATCGACTGCGACGAACCCTGTTACTGAAATTACAACACTTGGTTGCACATCGCTTCCGGGTCAAATTAGTAGTCGATCCTATGCCAAAAATCATATTAGACTTGTATATGTTTAGCATGATTTTCCATGAGTTAACATATATGAAATTTTTAAGCAAACTATGCATGAACTTACATAGTTATATAAATACACTTAATTATTTACGGCGGTTTGGTTATAGTTTCTCTTGAAATAATATTTTAAAACTGATTCTTTCCTTGACTTATAAAAATATTACTTATAAAGAAATTATTGATGTATGACTTGTAAATAAATATGTATCAGTAGGTGCTTGTTTTATCACCACCCTTATGGATCTTATATGTATTAATAGACTTTTAACATTATTCAGTTAGTGTTAATAGAAGTAAATGTTGCACCCGTTGGATTTTTATTCGCTATAATATGTTCTTAATTTTACTTATACGTATACATCAGTATTATATTTAAATGTCTTAATAATGGTATATTTCACAACATAATTGGTAATGTTCGGTCCATATAGTATTCTTATGAAATTGTAGCATTATTATTGTTGTTTGTCGCATTAGCAAGACAGATAATTTTGTCATTCCTTTAAATTACTATTCAGACTTCATAAATTACGACATTTTTGATGCTTTAAAAGATTGAGGAAAATCGCCGGATTTTTAATTAAGATTGAGCGTTAATAAGAATTGTTCATCGAAACTAGAAATCCGACCAACATAACTTTATACTTTAGTTTTATTGGCAACGAACCAGAAAATATTCAAATTTCCAAACAGCATTTTCGCCTTGTCGCAAAATTTCAGCGATTTATACGTCTCAAGAATTTGAATGTGGTGTTACTGTAAAATGTTCTTGTTGTTTTAAAGAAAAATAATGTACAAAAATAAAAATAACATCATTTAAGGCTTTTCTTTCATCTGTGCATAGTATTTTAAAACTCTATTTGCACGTTCTCTAAACCGTTTTAGATAAAATACACTGTGGCGGACGCAATCGAGGTCTGGTGTTCTCTGGTGAACTAAATCAAGTTCTTAACTTAGGAATGTTTCATTGTTACAAGGAGTCAAATGAAATCTGCCACATGCGGTTTCTGTCTATTTCAGAACCCATGTCGACGCAGTGCCTAAACGCCCTTCCTTCTGCCAACCTTGGAATGTTGTCTGATAGGTACAGCTTGTGCATTACTCTGGATCTTCACTTGGACAATGCCATTGTCGAACACCAACTTTACGATCCATTCACTGGACTTTACGATCTTTTCTATTAGCACAGTGCTGGCAGATTTTATTGCCATGGCTCTGTTAATGACATCTTTAAACGGGTGCTTGCCACCATCGACATTCCTAAGATTTTAGAAGCAGTAAGGATAGTGAGTATTGAACGCAAGAGGCCTGATAGTCTGACACTAATGCCTTGGGAGCGGTGAAACGCTTGATCGATGCTTCTGGTAACAAGAACACGGGAATGCAACCAGAGTTTTAGGCATCATGCTGTTTGGACACAGACTCCCCTTAGATCATTTAAGTTAGCTTGCATGATAATTCGTTTTAAGTAATTCCATATTATAATTAGACCATATAATCAATTTTAATTTTATATCTATTCGGCTGTGATTAAAGCGGTATGATAGTGACTCGAGCTATGAAATTTTTATTGTACATAGTTTCGATCTTTTGCACTGATTATTAGAATCCTTGAAAAAAAAATTGAAATCATGCTTACAATATAAAGTTTATCTATTAGAGGATTGGAGGATATTCTCTGGAGGACGGCAATCTGTATGATTTATTTTGCAATATTGCTTTTTTTAGCATCTGATAGAGCGCATGTAACAAGTGAAATAAAGAAAACATTTATTTCGAATATATGGTAAAAGAAGTAAAACGACAAAAGAAAAAAATAGGAAAAAGAAAGACATTTATTATTATAAATGTATTTTTTTCTGTTTTTGGGTGTAAAATTATCTATTTATATATTATATTTATTCATAACTATGTACATGTATGTATGTTTAACAGTTGCAGCGTCATATAGATTCTGATAGCCTTATATCACTTTTCCATGGTATTTCTGAATATTAGTGATTCATTAATTTGTAAGTAAACCGGCAAGTACATCTTTCTATCGCAACGCAAGAGTTGCCTCACGGTAGCACCTCTCCGGTCGAACCGTACATGTTCTACCAGGTAATAAATCATAATACTGTATCATACAAATTGCTGTAGTTGTTATAGCATAATGAGATTACGGAAATATCCATTGTCCTACAAGTTAATTTTTAATGAGTTTGAAACAAAACTTTTCCCTTTTTGAACGAGTTCAAACAAGGAGAAGGGTCTCAATTAGTCGGTTTTTTTGAATGCTCAACTATAATTATTTACATAAATGATAAATTTGTAGCACTCATTAACAAATCCTTTTTTTTATTAAATTTGAATTGCAACTTGTAGAACCAGTACGGTTCGGTTAAAGAGGTACCACTGCCACATCGATTTTTACTATGAAGCATTTTTTGTGATTCAGTAGAAAGATGTCGTTGCTAGCTCACTTAAAAAAGATGCATCTATCCCAGTTCTCAAGAGCAGCAACGATTTTGTGATCGTCTTTAATTCGAATTTCCATACTGTGCGAGTTGGATACAGATGTCTATGGATGGCAGTAACTATTTATCATCAGGTGGACTGCATGTTCGTCTGCTATTTCCATTCTTACATAAAATGGCAAAATGGCAGATCCATTTGTCCGTTCCTATTTTTACAAAAGCAAACCAAAATGGCCCTGAATTATTTTATCAAGCAACACTTTAAATATAGTTGAAAACCCTTTAGTACTTGTTTTAAAAGTTTCTCTTAAGTGGTACGAACTATTTTTGGTCGCAGAAACAAACGGAAAAGTTAATTTTATCTCTGCAGCCACATCGTGCACTGGAGCACCCTCATCCTCTCTCGGCGTGTAAAATTTATACGAGTTCTATAATAACAATATAAAAGACATTCATTTTTAGTGTCCTATTGCTAGAAATAATATTAATTACGAACTTATATATGTCAGATGCGAAATTAAAAGTTAATGCAGAATAATATTATTTCTCTTTATCTATGCTATTATAGTAGTAATAAAGACAAAAATATAGTTTTTTCTTTTTTTTTCGTTTATCTATATATTATATTTTATATATTGAAATTACTCTAAAGACTAGCGAGGTGGATATCCACAGAAATTTTAATTTATTTTAACTAGAGACAGGATTTCTGCAATCATTAAATTGTATGTCATATTTCTTTCATTCGGCTTCTAAAGCCTCCTTTAGACTCAAACCAGCATCCTCTTTTATACAGGAAAAATACTGATGTCAGTAAAGCCACTCACATTATTAGGTTAAACTTGGGTTAAACCTCTTCTGGTGCCGTACTAAGGACGGTTAATGTCATAACATCGCGTCTCTTTCTTCGGAATAGAAAGAAAATTTAATAAAAAACGACAAACACGAACTCTTTTTACTTTACATATCTATTTTTAGAAGGATTTCTACTTCTATTCAAGTAGAAGAAAACAAATTGAATATGATAATTATGAAATAATTATTCAAATAAAATCAACTTTAATTTTAATTCACGTAAAGTCCTCAATTATTTAAAAAACAACAAGATTCTATGTAACTTGTTTTATTAAACAAATATCACGTACGAAATATTTCATGTATTATATTACGAGTATATAGTACTTTATATCAACATTAAAGTCATTAAGCACTTTAGTCAATGTAGATAAATTACGAAAAATATATAGATTATAACTACACACGAAACATTGTTTGTACGGATGTTGAAACTTTGATGTGGAGGCAGTGTTAAGTTACATACATTTCTTACGTTACATACTCTCTATTATGCTTTGTTGTAATAAACACTGCACTGCAAAATGATATACGGATACTTTTCAGTTTACTATAGAACATGTAATGTAGGTTTGTGTTGTCATTTGCCGATAGCCACACTAATTGATTAGATTTTATAATACCAATATTTTGATGGTGTATAAGAAAAGTTACGGCACCGTGCTCTTCAATTAAAAATATTTAATAATGGATTAAACTATCAATTAGGATAGATTTTTATATATACACATACTGTAGTTAGGATTCACTTTATAATGACACCGAATGTTGGAATAGCGTAGACGCATTCTGTTTCCAGTTGAGCAAACCCGTAAACCGGATGAAGTCTCGGGAGGTTGTTAAGAAGAGTGCTCTTAGAGCGCCGGTATGTTGTTAATATAATGAGGTTACAATGTATTCTAACGGTTGGAGGAAGCTTTTAGTCGAAGAAAGCTAAATGGATTTAAACGCACCTTATGTAGCGATGTGTGGGATGAATTGGGTGGTAACGTCGATCAAACGCTTTGCAAGTGTAAACATTAACTTTAAAGTGGATTATGGTGCGAAATAAGTTTGTAGTGTACACATACATATATTTATATTCTTATCTACTGTTTTCCGAGTTCGTAGTTCTTATCTGTTTTGTCTTACGACGTATCACGATTCCATAAAATATTTTTTGTTATAATTGGAGAGAGGTGTTTGAAATGGAATTAAATATCATATTCCTTGTAGCAGAGCCTCACGTAGACTCACGTAGCATAGTAGCAGTGCACCTACGTACGATATCAGATAAATTTAATCTTTATTCAGGTTGGATGTGGATATCAATTAGCAGCAGTATTTGCGACCTCAGGTATTTGTTGAATCAGGAGGCTTGAACTATCCTTCTAAACATAAAAAGCAATGTTACACTTACCGGTAACTATATAAAAATAAACTATTCAGGGCTTTATAAAACTAGAAGTATCTTCGGTCCATTACGTGCTGCACTTGAGGGTCATTTATTTTGGAACTGTTGGAGCAAGAACCGGCGCGGGCGGATATCGGTTTATAAATCAGCCAGTGTGCATCCGGATCGAAAATAGCACAATACAAGACTGCTTCTCTACATAAGATATTGCAGAAATAAACACGGTTACACCGATAACAGATGACATACTAGAGCATCAACTTTTTATACGATTATCGAATTACCTATAAAAATGTTAATTCTACTATCAAACTCTATATTGTTACAAAGTCATTTCTAATTCGCCATTGAAAGGCTACTGGTATTATAGCCTCTTGGGCTTAGGCTTGGGACATTGAGTCTGGGGTTCAAACAACTGGTCTTTTGAAGTTATGTCTCAAATTAGTCATTGTCTTCAATTGTAAAAACAGACGTCGTGAGGGAATCTACATATTTATTTTTGATAAACATAAAGATTTCAGAGGCATGTAAAGTCTACCAATACACACTTAGCCAGAATGTTTCAGGCAATAAGGGGTTGAGGAAGATGATAAATTAATGCTGCAAATCATATTTAATGTCATTATAATTCTGTTGTCAAAGTACTTTTAAGTAACTACCTATTTGAAACTTAGTTTGGCAGTACAGTATATACATACATAAAATTTCTTATTAAGTTCAAGGTAATATAACATTAAAATATACAAAATCCTGTACCATTATGACCGAAACAAGATGTTAGAAAAGTTTTCAAGTAAAATACATCGCAACATTGGAAGCAAATAACGAGCAAACAACAAAACCCACAGAAATATTGGGATTTTCAAACGACACAAAATTGCAATAACTTGTCAGTGAAACGACGAACTTCCATGCAAAGGCGAAGCGCAAGTGTGAAACGTCTCAACAAATAGAACGAGGGCTTGTCTCGTTAACTAACTTGTTTGTCGTTCCTTGTGTTCATTGTGGTTCGTACATTGTGGGTTCAAGGAGCTCATAAAAATTTACAACACAATCAGAACTTCAACTGATATGTAACGAAGTTTTTAAAGTTATACTTTATGCATATTAGGGGAAAAGATAAGAGTTATTATTAAAATGCGTCTGCGCAGTCAAATGAAAATAGCAGGATCAAGCTAGGCAATAAACAGAGTATACGTATATATGTCATTATTTCACTACATAAAATATGCAGTTATACTTATGTCAGTGTATATACTGTAGTTTTTAGGTACACATTTTGAAACAAACAATATACGAGTATGACGGATCCATATAAAGTCACAATTTACAATATTGGATGTTGTATACAAGTCACTTATAATGCGCTGAAATGTTCACTAATTAGTAGATGATGACTTAACGTACATCAACGTTGAGTACATAAGTGTGTATGTTTGTTACGTAAGTTAAGTACTTTAATTATAGATTGAACGATGCAATTGTTTTCTATCTTATAAGTAAGGTTTCCATATACCTCATACGTTATATAAGTACATCATGTTTCGTGAAACTGCAAGTGTTATTGGCATTGAGTAATTTTTTCACTGACTGCCATTTGAAAATACATATTTAAATGTCGATACACGATCGGATTAGCGATACTTTTGACTTTGATTACGGAATGGAACGTTTTATTTGAGATAGGTTGTAAATAAAAAATAAATGTACTGACTCATACTTATATTGAATGCTCATTCAATAATGAACGACTCTTTTCGTATTAACTTAGACGAGTTTTCAAAGAAAGTTTTCAGTACAGACTCTACCTAATGTAGAGATGCAAATTTCGAATTGGGTGCTGCTTAACTTGTTTGTCATTTCACATAAAGTACGGTCATTGTTGCGAGCTCAAATTGCTCAAGGGCTTCAAACTCACGTTCCGAGTTACAGAATAGGCGCGGGCTCATTGTGAGCTATAACGTAAATTCCGACAACTACCGTCCCAACTGCCTCGACCGTTATGTTTAAGTAACAGAAATACTGAATATTCATGCACAGTACAAGCACCGCAAGTAATTATGGATATAATTGTCATAATTACTATTAGTTAGATGGAATTGACTCCTCGTTTTAGTCTACAAGATCCTACGCAACGTCTTGCCTCAGTAATGCCAGGCCCATTTCGTTTTTCGCATTAGCAGTTATTACTTTATACCAAGCGTTTCTTTTCTAACAAAACGGATTTTTTGTTTTTATTTTCAATTATGATACAATTAAGAGTTAATATTTAAATATTATTGCTTGAAACTAATTTGTTACTATAAGGATTCAGCGGAGTAGATCTATGTATATATTCATTTGCTCTGTATTTTATATTAAATATTTTTTTTATTTATTGCACAAATTAGGCCTTACAAAATTTGATTAAGCCTTAAAAAATTTACTTTAGTGTTAAGAAGGCTGGTTCATATCTCGCGCAGATAATTGCGATCGCTATTCATCCCGGAAATGCGACAAATGTTCTTGGCTCCGTGCCACATGGACTTGAACTTCCTTAAGACTGTTCAGGTTAAAATTTTATTACAATTTATTTTGAGGTATTTCGTGTTCGATTTATGTTACTTATTATCTTCTTCTTCTTCTTATATATAAAAATGAATGTATGTCTGTATGTCCTTTATAAACTCGTAAACTTTGCATTTGATCATGCTATGATCTTTAGCAAAGTTGTTGTGCGTGAGCCTACGAAGGTTTCTGAGTTGGTACGACCAATTTTCGTCGGAAAAAAATCAATAAAACGAAATTGAATTTTTGTGTAATGTTTTTACTTCAAATTTATTTTAATTGGTTGCGTAGCAACGCGCGCAGGGACAGCTAGTTGTTAATAATTGTTTTCGTTTTAATGAAATATATATATAATTCTTAATTTTGCCAAGAAGAGGATACCACTAATGTAAAAACTATTTTGGTAGATATATATACTACTCATAAAATACGACAAAAACAAACCATAGTTGTATCAAGTCAGATTTTACATACAAATATATACAAAAGCCATTACCTAGTTGTGATATTTAGTTCTGATTCAATTGGCGCGTGTTGTGTTGCGCTTAATTAGTTTTGTTTTTACTAACACTTAACCCTTTTATATTGTACTACTTTAGTGTAGAGTTTGGTTTGGGAATTTATCTGTAGTTTATGTTTCTCACCTCCTTTAAAATACCTAATTAGTAATGGTTTTTATGTAAAGTCGTAGGAGACTCATATCAATTATTATAGTGTTTGGTTGCTTTGTAACAATTTCGTGATATTGTGCATATTGATTAGTCTATTTAATGTGCATATTGATTTAGACTATGCACAATATCACGAAATTAAAGCTTCAAAAATAAGTTGACACTATAAAATAAATAAATATTCCTAGATAATATATATTTCATTTGTCGTAATATACGTTTATTTGTGAAGGATTCATTAAAATACAAATATATTTGATATTTTAATTAATGATTATAGTTTAT
This sequence comes from Phocides pigmalion okeechobee, assembly GCA_018251015.1. NCBI lineage: Eukaryota > Metazoa > Arthropoda > Insecta > Lepidoptera > Hesperiidae > Phocides > Phocides pigmalion. The sequence continues at coordinate 1,017 of DWON01010001.1, read as the reverse complement.
TATATAGCATCCAATTAAAGTTAAAAAGTGGATTTGCGTAATACTTCTAACTCATTTTGAAATAAAAAATAAATAATTGTTATTTATAAATTAGTTGCTGTATAATACATCTTTTCACATATAATTTTAAAAGAGCGAGAACTGAACATCAAATTTCTGACCAAATTATGATATATAATGAATACATAGATATCGTTACATCGACAAAAGCGTGACCTATTTTTTTAACGCAGTAAAAAAGCCACGACTTCAGAAACTTTTATTGGACTCCATTCGGTCGGGATTTAGAGGCTGTTAGCGTCATATAACCGTAATTTAACCGGTGGTGCTGTCGGTCGCTCTACATTTTTAGATATGGCTTCATCGCATATAAGTCCAATTGCGGGACACTTGATCCTAAAATCGGGAAGTAACGGTACCTCTTTAGGAGGTAAATCTAAAGACACGCATATGTACTTCATTATCACGTTCCTTTTAAAAAATTGCAAATGCATTACGAAACTTATCTCTTCTAATAAATATTGACACTACTACATCTTTTTATAACAAGCAATATATATTTTCATACCAAACAATATACGAGCTAGCAGTCCCATTGATCATATATAGTCACTGCTGTCCATCCCCCCAGACATATGTAATCAATCGACCAGATTCCCGAGCATCAAGTAAGAAGTGTTTCTAACCTCACTTACCTTTCTCTTACTACACTATTAAAACGCCCATAGATGCATTGGTGGCACTTTTAATTTAAAAATAGGTTCGATTTAAGAAATAAACACCGTATAATACGAAAATTCGTAAAAAAATTGAAAGACAAGGGTTATATGAGTAAAATATATAGATATTCACACTCGATAAAATAACCAGTAAATATGAATAAACAGAGGAGAGCAAGTAACATGAACTTTGAACCCATAAACTGAAATTCATGTCTTTTCTCGCGTATTGTTTCCTTTTCCTTTACCTGGTATGTAACGTATTAATGTATCGTATTTAGTGAAATATAAGAAATAA
>DWON01010000.1:0-11052 GCA_018251015.1 Phocides pigmalion okeechobee | reverse complement strand
GGTTGATTCGGATATGTGACCGACAAAATTTGAATTTTTACAATAAAAAGGATTTTGAATATTTTTGATTTGTGGGCCCTTTTGTTTTGTTTAATATCATGAACTTAACCTGGATGGGTTAATACAATTATATTTTATTGTATTTAGTAACTTAACACAAGTGCTGTGTTTACGTCGTCGCTACAAGATGGGTCCTAAAAATACATTATTTCAGTGAATTGTCCTCGCATCTTCAGTCTAGAGAAATAAGCTCCAGCTTAGTGCCGCCTCCCGCAACGCTGACACGATCTAATATGAGCGCTGCAGACAATGTTTTAAATCTTAAAGCCTATTTTAAAATCTAATTTTAATAAATAATGCAACTATATTTTACCTTATGTTTGATTTTCTAATCCCACTTTCAACTCCTGTTTTACGACTGTAGGTATGGAATATATTAAGCAATTGCTATGTTATTCCCACAGGAGCTTGCGAGTGACGAGGCAACACGGGTTCGAGAGAAGTCACTTCGCTCACGACATGGAAGATTCCCTATTCCAAGAACTGGCTATCATTGACACTTAACCACAAATCGAAGGCCTTAAAAGTATTTCATTCCTACTTAATAGACGCAGGTCTCTGCGAGATATGAACCAGCCCTCTTGTCACCAGCGTCGATTATACGTGGCACAATTGTTTTGGTATCAGAACCACACGTGCCAATTCACTTAATATTTTTAATTAAATAGATTCTTTGCAGAACTCATTTTGTATTAATAAACTACCACCGACTTGTAAGGTGTTTCGTTTTGGAGAAGAGTCGGCGAAAGATACTTCAACTGTTTATTTCGAACTGAAGAAAATATGGATGTATACATGAAAACTTTTTGATTAGAAACTCTAGAGAAACCCAAACATTGTGGCCCACTTGATCGAAGTCGCAGGCAGTATTTGTTACAAAATATAGTATAGCATATAGTGTATAAGTGTGTATTGTTACGATATATAGACTATGTATCGTGAAAATACACTCGAGGTTAATACGGATATATGAAGGGAATACTTTTAGAGAATTTATTTATAGTAACAAATCGGAACATTTCAGTATTAAGTATTTGTAATAAAATTTATTTTCACATATTTCTGTATTTTATTTAGCAGTAGTCAAAAAACCGTTTTTTACTCGCTCCCCCCACTCTTTCTCCCTCTCCGTCCACCACTCTCTTTCCCTCTCCCTCGCCACTTTATCTTCCGAACAGCTCCCTCCGCGAAATTATAGAGCAAGGTGGTACAGGAACTTTGACCGTGGAGGTACCTTTACGGCCTTCGTAATCTACCGTAAAGATATTCTTTTGTTTTGGAATGAGGTGCATTTGCGGGCTACACGTGCAATCGAGGCGACTATTTCAGTTCTCAGGAGTTGTAACGCGTCAGCACGATGTCAAGCAGGCTTTAGACTTATTTGAGGATAGACATAGATGTCCGTGGGCTGAAACCATTTACCATGAGGTGGACTTTCTGTTGGCCACGTCCTTTTTATAAAAAAACTAGCGCCCAGGGCCAGCTTCGCTTGGCTAATAGAGTTTATATTTACTTACATTATTTTTCTTTCATACTTGCGTCCAGTCATTACCTAGTTGCGAAAACTAACAATTAGAAACATCTATTTCAAACGACTGAATCAGTATTCAAATTCAATTCAAATTCAAATATTTTATTTAATTGTAAGGTAAATTACATACACTTAATGAATGAAGTATATTGAATTTAACTATATAATATCTCGCCCAATATACAAAAAAAAAACTTAATTACGTACATCAAAACTTTCCTCAGGAATCACTCTAACTTTGAAAACTGTGAGAAAATCCGTCCAATACTTTTTGAGTTTATCACGAATAGACAGACAGACAGACGCGACGGGAGACTTTGTTTTAACATATTTAGAGAAATAATGGCAAGAACTTCTTCAAGTTAGAAATATGTCGCAGTGGTACTACCTGTAATTATAAGACAATGCAAATCAAAACAAAAGTTAGCTTTGCACCCCACGCACTTGTTATCGTGAGATACAGTGCACGCACTTGACAATATACAAATGATTTTCGCTCTTCATTCATTGTTATAACGACTAATTTACCATGAAATGCTTGAAATTTTACTGCATTTTGACGCTCAACGTACGAGTAAGAAACTCAAGTGTTATATTCTTCATCGTGCCAATTTGCATCGTGTTGCGTTGGCTTAAGAGTCAGTATGCCCTGACGTTATGGGTGTCGGATAATAGTGGTTGTCTGTACGTTGTTGACCGGAAATGTAGTTGTCAATAGTCGCATCTGATTGTCACGTTTCTGACACGTTCGTGACAGTTTCGAGATATTTATAGGTTTTGCGTGTCGTGTTTGTTTTTGATAAGTGTGACACTCATGCATAATAGGTATATATTTTTTTAAAGGTGGGAGAACTATAGTTCGGCAGGGGTGGTACCACCGCCTTCATACCCGCCGAAAAGCATTACTTACTTGTGTTTCGAGAGGTGCGGTTTCCGGATACACTTTGAAGCGAGGCGCCCATCTTAGTCCTCGGGAGTAGCAACGTATCTACGTTTGAGCTCAGATAGGCTTTCGGTCTTGTTTGTGGTTGTACGTGAATTTCTATGGGCTGCGACTACTTAACATCAGGTGGTTCGCATGCTCGTTTGCTACTCTTCTCACATAAAAGAAAGGTCGCACATTTTTAAATAGACAGCTAAATTCTTAATTACATGGCTAGGTCCAGGTTTGTAGTTGCACAAGACCAGAAATCGATATCTCTTGTCTTAAAAGGCTGATAGGAGTCTTCCGGGATTGGTAGTGATAAGAGTGGGAGCTCGACGTTCCGACGCAGATGTGTTTAACATTACTTAATCTGCATGGTCGTTTGCTACTCTTCTGTATGTAGAATATGATTTCTATCTGAAGTCGATCACATATGTGTCATAAACAAAATGAAACGCCTTAATATCAATTAACTCCTGCAACGTAAAATTACTTGTGTCGTTATTACAGGCGGACGTAAGATTTCTGCCACACTTAAATCCTAAACGTATCTAAATGTTATAATATCATATCATAGGATTATACATCAATGTTATAGGACCATATAAGCAAGGGAGAATTAGATTTTCGGACCACCCCTTCGACTTTGCGAAAAAATCCAGATTATTTACATTTTAGATCCGTCACTTATAAACTTCACATTTGTGTAATTCACAATTTACTAAAATAGGCGCTTTGTTTTTTTGCTGTTCCTTGCACGAATTTTGGGGAAATCTAATCAATATTTAATGATTGCAGGCGATACAATCTTTAACTTAACTTTTATTGAGTTTTAATTAGTGATACTGTCCAATTACAACATTTGTATTTTAAAATGTAAAAAAGTAAAGAAAACAATATCGCATATGTAAAATGTCAATCTATAATAATCAATATTCCAATTAAAACTCGAAATGTCGTACAATCACCATCGTCAGTCTTTATCGCAGTCAGCAAATCATCCCAGTCAATGTGTTTTTAATCTACAGCGTACACGCATTCGTTCCGGTTGGCTTTGAAACCTTTGGCCCGTGGGATCCGCGTGCCAAAAATACTTTTCAAACAAATAATACCACGTTTGATCGACGCCGCCGGTGACAAGAGCGCTGGTTCATATCTCGTGCATCGAATTGCGATTGCTATTTAACGCGGAAATGCAGTCAGTGTTCCTGGAACCATGCTCCATGGGCACGGACTCCGCTTAGATTGTTTAGGTTAGGTTTATATTTTAATTAGTTTAAAGATTTTCATCATTGTAAATATGAAAATAAATTATTCAATCTACAGCTAGCACTATGCTGACGCCCAACACCTATCATTGGCAAACAAACGATAGCTACACACTTCAAAATATTTTATGACGTGCAAGCTTATCCATTAACAGATAAGCATCTAGACACAATTTAAACATCCCTATCTTTATCACCCCCGATTCGCATGACGCGTAAGCACCCCTCGAGGGCGCATGCGCGGTTTCCTTGCTATTTTTCACCCAGTCGACTGTCAAACGTCGGGGTTGGTCCCGTGTTTAACAAAACCACTCTTTAACAGGTCTCAAGGACCAATTTAACGCGATTTGAAGGAATACGGCTGCCGATAACGCATTTTTGTAACAAACGTAATCTGTCATTGTTAAATCGTTATACGATTAGTAGTATCAAATTAGTGTTTTTGCAAAGTTGTGTTTGTTTTGTAGTGTTTTTGTGTCAGTGCGTGTCTCAAGGAGCTATCTGTCGGCAAAGGTAGGTTTAACTAACACGTATCTTATTATACACTAGCTTTTTACCCGGCTTTCCTCGCATAAAAGTCGATATAAATCGTCTTCGACTAATCCAATAAATCCAATACAATCATCCAATAAATCGACGTATTTAATGCAAACTGAAAACATAATCACAAATTATTAATTTTATTATCATCTATTTACCCCCTGAGGGGTGGAATTTCCGAAATTCCTTTCTTAGTGCTGGCTTACGCTATATAAAGGATCTATCTACAAAATTTTAGATTTCTGGATTTAACCGGCTTAGCGTTGAATTCTGGGTTAGTCAGTCACTTGACTCTTTTATACATATAGTTAATACACTTTACAACACATTAATACATTTTATACATTAGTGTTTGTATGTTATTTTCTTACTTATTATATTACGTGCTTCGCCTGTGTCTTTGCTTGCGGGGAAGTCGATACTACGTCACGTTACAATAAATCGTGTAACTTTACCTTATATGTACGTTTGAAGCAAATCTTTAAAGAAACAAAAAAAATCCAATGTGTATATCAAAATATTATGTATTTTACCCATTTCATGGTTGAAATTACTAAACTACCTTTCGGAGTACTCACTTACGGGGAATAAAGAACTTCGAAGAAATAGTTTTGGCGTGACCACGAGCCATGCAACTGGTCCGAAATATCAGCAATTAAAAGCGTTAATCGCGAATATCCGTTATATAACATAATAGATAAAGAACTTGTCTAAGTAATCTCGAGATTGTAGATTTAGCTGTTTCGGCGATATTGTTTATATGGACCATATGATATGTAGTAAATAAGGGGATAATTAATGCTAGCTTATAACTAGCACTTGATGATGAAATCAAAAGCCTGGCTCGTGGACTTTTTTTGTACATTAGTAGCTATAGCTCCACCGCGGAGGTACCACCGTCACCCCCATAATCCGCCGTAAAACATTACTTGTGTTTCGGTTGGAAAGATGCGGTGGCCGGCTAAACTTTGAAGCGAGGCGACTATCTTAGTACTCAGGAGTAGTAATGTATACGTAGATACATTACTACATTATTACATCCAGATCAGATAGGATTTTAGTTTGCGGTTGTTCGTAGATGACTATTAACTACGACTACTTAACATAAGGTGGTTTATATGCTACTTTTCTCACATAAAAAAATAAAAAACGTTATTCGTGAGTACCCGTTATATAGCAAAATCTATTAGCCTTTTAAGTGTTATGTGGAGAGGTAACTTAAGCGGAGGAAATGGATTGTGGGGAACCACTTAACTAGTTTTTTTGGATTCAACTCAACACAACACCCGCGGGTCCCATTGTGTGGTAACAATGGCATAGGAGGTTGTAAACTTGTTTCCAGCCCACCCGACCTTAGGGGAAAGGCTCCGTAGGTTGAATCTGTAAATACTTATAAGGATAGACACAAATATTTATTTTTTCTACTATTTTTTCTCCCAGTCAACTTTAGACAACAGAGCTCTCAAAGTTGATTAATTGATTTTACATGGAAACTTTGGCATTCATTAAGTGTATGTCAATACTTCATAATTAAAGTTTAAAGGTGGTAAAGCCGTTAGAGCTCGCCCGGGGCGGCACCACCGCCACTCTCATAACCCGCCGTAAAGCAGTACGTTTTTCATGCATTGTGTTTCGGTTGGGGAGGTGTGGTTGCCGGAGACATATTATTGGAGGCGACCATCTTAGTCCTCAAGAGTAGGAACGCACCTGCGTCCATCTTTAAATAGAACTTCTGTTCTATTTGAGATTAGACGTGGTTGTCCATGGGCTGCAGTGACTACTTAACATCAGGTGGCCTGCATGCCCGTTTCTTACTCTTCCACAATAAAAAAAAGTATTTGAATTTGAAATATTTTTTGTATACAATAGTACCTCTATTATAGTAGTGGTGGTTAAGAGTTTATTGTCATTCACATGTAAACAGGACTAAAGTTCTATCTGAAGTTGTACGTAGAAGCGTTGTCATTGTTGAGGACTAAGATAGTTGCTTCCTTGAAGTGTAGTGTGCAAATGCATTTCTCTAATCTAAAGACTCAAGTACTGCTTCACGGCGGACAAGGGTGGCATAACGTGTCTCTTAATGTAAAACAAGATACACAGTCAGAAAAACATCACACGTGTGATATGTGAACGTATGATTATAAAGCATTATTAATAAACAAAAAAAATAAGGTTTGTCTTAGGTTACTTTTAAGTAAGGTGGCGACATCTACTACGAGCTTTACTTAGTCGATTAAATTAGATGCTTTAAAATGTACCACATTTTAAAATAATACCAACGTGTTAGTCGATTTTGATCGAGTTTGAACTAATTGACGGACAATAAGTGATCTTCAGATTTAAATAAAAACCCTTTTCTATGTGGAGATGGTAAAATATTACGGCCATATTTATTTTATATTATAACGGTTAGGGTATTACTTCAACGATGGGCCGTGTATGTTGTAAGGTTCCCTCAGTAAAAAAGGTATTTAAAAACAATAGTGCGTAACTGGTTTTGAAATACAGAACCCAATTTTTTAGAACAAGAACGTGGCATCTAGCATGCCGATCGGCTTAAAAAGTTTACAAAAAACGAAAATATGCTTAACAAATCCTACCCGTTTATAAATGAGGTAACAGCCATGCGAAGCGACGGGTCGCCATCGATATCCTTTCCTAATATATTTTTCCACTATTGATACCCTGTGGTTTTGTCCGCGTAATATGTACAAGTTTGACAAATTTAGTTCGAGCGCCGAGGTACCACTGCCTTCGTAATTCGTTGTAAAGTAGTGCTTGGTTTCTGTTGGAGAGGTGCGTCTTCTGTCCGTGTTCACCGTTCGTCCTCGTCGTCTGTCCTTACCGTCTGTATTCACCGTCGTCCTCGCTGTCCGTCCTCTTCGTCCGTCCTCGCCGTTCGTCCTCACCATCCGTCCTCACCGTCCGTCCTCACCGTCCATCCTCACCGTCCGTCCTCACCGTCCGTGCTTAACATCGGTCCTCCCCTCCGTCCTCACCGTCTGTCCTCACCGTTTGTCCTCAGGAGTAGCAACGCATTTATGCACGACATCAAGCAGAACTTGTCTTGCTTGAGATTGGAGGTTGATGTCCATGGGCTGCAGAGACCATTTAATTTCACATGGCTTGCACGTTCTTGTGCCACTTTTCCAACTCCTAAACAAAACAACCAAAAAGAAACCCTAGCTTTACGCTAACTCTACATTTTTATCAACCATAGAGTGCCACTTTCAAACTCATTCAAATTTTAAAACTCGTTCAATCTCAAACCCATTCAAATTCAAACCCGTTCAAATTAAATTCTTGTTGTTAAGTAACAAGTAAGTTAAGTTAAACACTTGATGTTAAGTAGTCGCAGCCCATAGACATCCACGTACAAACACAAACACGACCGAATCCTATCTGAGCTCGAACGTGGATGCGTTGCTACTCCTGAGGATTAAGATGGGTCCTCGCTTCAAAGTGTAGCCGGCAACTGCACCTCTTCAACAAAAACACAAGTAATGCTTTACGGCGGATTATGAGGGCGGTGGTACCTCCCCGGTCGAACTATTGTTCTCCTACCTTTAAAGAATTGTTTATTAGAAGGGTCGGTTAATTGGTTCACGCGAAAACGATTAACTCCAAAGGGCTTCAAGATTATCTTTTATAACAATTAAATGTAAGTCATGTAAGAATTCTTGGTAATTGGATAAATAAGTAGATATTTTTATATTCTTAATTTTTTGTCTTGTACCTGGAATTTAAGCCGGGGAGTTACTATAGACTTGCTTATTTCTAACGATGTTTTTTTTGAGAAGAGTAGACCACCTGATGTTAAGTAGTCGCTGCAGCCCATGGATATCCACATACAGCCTCAAACAGGACTGAAGTCCTGTCTGAGCTTGCATATAGAGGCGTTGTTATTGTTTAGAACTAAGATGGTCGCCTCGCTTTAAAATGTGCCCGCCAACCACACCACTTCGATCAAAAAACGAGTTGCTTTGGGCGGATTAAGAGGATTGTGGTTGAAAAAATTGATCCTAAATAATACCTCTCCGACCGAAAAATGAATTGCTTCACTGCTGATTAAGAGGGCGGTGGTAGTACGTCCTCCGTCAAAGTAATTCTTGCTTTTATCGATCGTTTAGGACCTATATGCGCCACTTTCTTTATTGTATTCAGTTAAAACACTTTCATAGTTTTTCTTCTTAACAATTCTGTTTGCAGCGCTAGGGCGGTCGCCTTAGGCGTCAGACGGAGGGCGGGCGGCGCGGAGGGCGGTCCACCCATTCTTTATGATTATTCACTGAAAACTACTTATGGCTTTAAAATAATATTTTCACGGAATTTGCATAATAGGCTTTATAGCGGTTTCTTTAATTAATGTTTTTTATTGTCGATATTTCGAACCATGGATGGATCGTAGTCACAGTTAAACTTAGTGGTTCGGAGAATCTGTCGAAACTGTTCCTGTTAGTCCTAATGGTTTCTAACTGCCCTACGTCTAGTTATTTTTTTCGTTTTGGGTTCCCACCAAAATGAAAAGCCCTTTTTTATAAGGAATAACACTATTTAGAATTTTCAGCAATTTGATGACGTATGTCCCGCAGCAAGGACATCATTACAGCGGTCTGTCACGTGAAAGGTACCAGGTTTGTTTCCCGGCCGAGTGAAGAACTATATGCTGAATTTAGATTTCTGTTCCGGGATTACTGTTTGGAGAGTAATGTTTCAGATGTCCATGGATGGCAGTAACCTCTTATAATTAGGTCGATGACTTGTTAATTTACTTCATTTTTATAAAAAAAATACTTGTTATAGGCACCCCTATGACAGTCTTAATAATTATTCAATACATTGACCTTTTTAATAGTTCCTTTACTTCGTAGACTAACAAGGAACCCTCATGGCCAATCTACCACTAATTCCCACAGAGTACCATCTTATAAAGTAAAACCAATTGATTGTATCCGACATCCTGTCAACAATCGACAATACAAAAGATTTTCAGCCTTATCACAAAGACATAAAGTTTAGAATAGTATAAAATGATATCTATAAGGTTTGAATGCATTAGATGCGTTTTCGCCGCGCCCAATACATGAAGATAGTGACGCGGTAATATCGATAATCTATACGCTAGCTATTTTCTTAAATTATTTTAAATTACATTTTATTATATAACGGGTACTCACGACTAACTTTTTTTAATTTTAAATAATTTAATATATTATCTAATATGTATATGCCATTTTTTTTCAAACCGTTAGTCCTCCGTCTGATCTACCCTGCCGTTGACAAAAGGGCTGGTTCATATCTGGCGCAGAGAATTACGTGCTATTTAACGCGGGAGTGCGCATTCTTGGCACCATGCCGCATGGACACGGACTCCCTTTACATTGTTTAGGTTTGACATTTATTATAACAATAAATTTATGCAGAAGCAAGGCAGATTACTAACGGGTACTCACGATCAATAATTTTTAATTGTCGATATTTCGAACCAGTTTCATGGCTCGTGGGCATGGCTAACCAAAGTTTAAATATATAAAAACCGCGGTCATTGTAAGCTTAAAATCATAATGTGGTTTAATTTAATTTTATTTTTATGATAGCGAATGCCAATTCATCAATTTATGCAAGATTTGATAGCATAGAGCCTTTAAGGAGCTTTTGTACCAAATTTTTCATAAAACAGTTTTTATTTGTCTATTTATTTATAGTTGTCCTATGCCCCATCCCTATAGGAAGTAGTCGATTGACGGGAATCGAACCCGTGAACCACAGAGGGGTCAAACGGACACTTAAACAGCAATTGTTTACAAGTGCCCTCGGCAACGAGTGAATTGAATAATACAATCATTCAATTATTTTTCAGAAAAATTAAGAATCATATTCAATTATTTTTAGCGTTTTTTGTTAAGTGTAAAGTTTTTTTACTAGTTGCAACTTATGAGTTTAGGCGATTTAATGATAAAATAACCAAAAAATATTATCATAACATTATTATATTATGATCGACGTTGCGGTGACAAGAGGGCTGGTTCATATCTCGCGCAGAGAATTATTGCAATTCAACGCGGGAATGCAGCTAGCGTTCTTGGAACTATGTCGCGTGGACTTGGAGTCCTTTTAGGTTTAGGTTAGGATTTTATGATAATTAGTTTTAAGATTTTCATCATTGTAAACAAAAATTAATTGTACACTGTAAAAATATGTATTATTCTTTGAAATAAACTTTATAAGCGTTAATAAAGGCCTCTTAAAATAGTTTTTCAAGTATATTCTAAGTATAGACAACAATCAGTTACAATTTTATTATTTGTATAGATTATTAAGTAAATAACAATAAAATTAAATAAAAAGGAAATTATGTAAGGGTTTGGTTTTCTGGTTCTCATAAAACAATTGATTACATGGATAAAGTTAAATAAATAAGTAATAGTTAAAACAAAACTAAAAAACACGGTTTTTAAAAATCCAACTAAAAAAAGTATAAATAAAAAAAAGTTCACGCTATTAAGTTGTTATTAATATTACTTTGCAGCAATACCATTATACATTGTGGTGGCGGATTGTTGCAAAGTAATATTAATAACAACTTAATAGCATGGATTTCCGCAAAGTAACGCCTGATACTATTAACTAATAAACAAAGTTATAATGTATAAAGAGTCCCTGTAGCGCGGGACCAGAATAGCGCTACGGTATCTCCTGCCTGTCGTAAGAGGCGACTAAAAGGAGGA
>DWON01009999.1:0-11053 GCA_018251015.1 Phocides pigmalion okeechobee | reverse complement strand
AGATTAATCTATCTACCTTACGTCTAGTTCGTTTTTCTTTTTTGCGTTCCATATCACGACACACATCACTAATTGTACCTTTACGCACTGAACTTTGGACTATTTGTGATTTACATAGACTTTAAACTAATATAATCGCGGAATGTATGCATTTCACCTGGCACTCACGATTAACGATTTTTTTATTTCTAATTGCCGATAGATAGAACCGAAACCGACTGCTTTACACCCCAACAAACTATCAAAGCGCATGAAATTTACCACCGGCGGTCACCCATCCAATTTCCGACCGCAGCCGAGGCTACTTAACTTCGCCGATTCATTTACGGTCATCATATATATTGCGATTATTCCAACAAAGTCAATGACATGAGTTTGAATGACTAAACCATTCTGAAATTTAGACACAAATAAGAACGCATCTTTAATAATCTGTGCTATTCGGGCGCTTTCTATTGTCTGTGGTAGTTTCTATCTTCTGTATTTTTTCTCTCTCCCTCTATAAGCTAGTTTACCGTGTTACATTTGTTAGATTCATCATTAATAAATAAATCATGCGTATTTACACAATAAAATTGCATTATATAATCACTCTCCAACATTAACCTTGCTAAATATTTCGCAATACGCCAAAACACGTTATCCCCGAGTCAACCTCCCAATTTTTATTCCTAACCCCGATGGCAAATGGCATAGCATCAGTCACCGTGCCGTCAACGCTCAATGTTGTCAACTGGTTGATTTATTGCCGTTGAAACGACCTATCCGCGCGTTATTTACTTGCTATTGGTGTATTAATAAGGCCATTCTTAATTTTGTACGTTAAAAGTGTGCTACACTTCTAACGCGTGCGAACCACCGTATATTACATTTTAACCCTTTCCCTGCGCCGTACAAGACTGCTCTGTATTGCGCAGCGCGACGCGCTTTCGGCTTGTACATACCTGTGTTATACGTACATCTGTATGGATTGCAGGCGAACAACTTAATTTTAACGTCAGAAGTGTAGCAAAAACGCGTGCGTACCATCTTAGATAGTAATAAGTAGTCGCAGCCCATAGACATCCACGTACAACCACAAACACGACCGAAATACGTTGCTACTCCTGAGGACTAAGACGATCGCCTCGCTTCAAAGTGTAGCTGGCGACCGCACCCCTGCAACCGAAACCAAGTAATGCTTTACGGCGGATTATGTGGGCGGCGGTGGTACCCTCGCGTTCGTACCCCGATTAGCTGTATCGTGTGCTCACCATCTTTCTAAAGTTATACTGTGTAATGTTAATTCATCAAGGACTGATTTTTAAAGAGTGCCGAGAGTTTTTTTCTGCCGGCTTTTTTCTCCCGGTCTACCTTAGCCAACAGGCGCTCAAAGCCGATGTATTGATTTCATTACCCTTGACGTTCATTAAGTGTATGTAAATACCTTATAATGGAATAAAATATTTGAATTTGAATTTGAACTATAGTACTCCCACCTTTAAACATTTATTGATTGAACACAATGTATTTATTAAAGCTAGCCAATCGACTGCGAATCTCGTGGAAACTACTAATTGTATAAATTAACCTGTCTCCCGCACACACACAATACCCGGAGGGACTCATAACTATTTGCGATGCAACGAAGCTTCCAGCTTAGCGGTAATATCAATGAAGGTAGCCACAGGGAATAGGATATTACGGTTTAAGTTATATGAACTTAGCGTGAAATAATGGAAATATGCTAATCTTGAAAATGGCTAACGCCCAGAAAAATGATCATCTATTTGATTATATTGACCTATATTATGATATTTATCATGTAACAAATATAGTCATAGTCATATGGAGCATTGCGGTAGGCTAAGTTGGAGCTGTTTTTTTCTAGACTGAAGATATACTAGCAATTCACAGAAATATGTATTTTTCAATACCCGTGTATCATCTACGACTATACTTGCAGTCTCGTAGATCCGACGTAAATACAGTACTTGTGTTCGCCCGTAATCCATAGAGATTTGTACGTACACAACAGGTACAAGCCGCAAGCGCGTTGTATATCCCGCAGGGAAAGTGTTAAGTGATTTTGGTGCGGTTTTCACAAACATAATGCAGTGAATATAATTTAAGATTTAGTGTACGTTTCATTTCGATATATCTAAAATTGGTCAAAAATAATTAATTAAAAATGTACATGATAACATGAGAACTTTTGGTACTAGAAAATCTGGAGAAATCCGAATATAAGCCCACGTAAACGAAGCCGCGCGGGGCAGCTGGTACAAAATATAACATTTACGACGAATTTCGTGACGATATCTATTGTATCAAATGTAATAAATAAAACCTCCATGTCCTTGGCTCCATCATAATCAATTGGACGTTAACAAGCTATTAGCAAATGAGTTATAATCTAATCCCCATGAAATACAAGTTTTATGGACGTATTCAATATACGTAATTATTTTTATGATATTGAAGCTTTCCATATTTTTTATTTTAAGTTAAAACAGACAAAGCATGTAGTGCACCTTATAACCAGCTGGTTATAGTCGCTCTATACAGATGTAAAGACAATTTCTTTACCTATCGTAAGATGTATGGAGCCCCGATTTAATGGGAGGACACCCGACGAAATTTGGCACCAAGCTCTTTCGTTGAAAAGAGTTCAGTTCTTTGAACCAGCCGCTGCCGTAATGGAGAAGATGAGGAAAGGCGCTGTAGCTAGACAGGGTTTCCTCTATCCCTCACCCCATGCCATCCCTTACAACTTTGTTCAGCATGCTGCCCCGATATGTATTGTATTGATGAAGAGACGAGTTCGTAGCTATACCTTGTTGGACATGTCAAAATTATCCACGAAGCCTTTGAAGCAGTTTAATAAAGACGTACAAACCGCCATTTTTAACTGAAATCCAGCCACCGATGGTCACCCATCCACAATACGACCACGCTTAACCTTGCAACTTTACGGATTAGCACAAGTCACATGAACATGTGACGGTTTCTTACAAAGTATCCTAAGATCAAAGTCAAACTATACAGATATATTTTAAAATTATTTTATTCACTCTATTTGTATCATTTTCATTTTTACGGTTAATAATCACATATCCATACCTTATATAAGATCTCTATAAAACATATTATTAGCTTAAAAATCATCTACTGAATACGACTGAAATCCTATCAGAGCTCGAACGTAGATACGTTGGTACTCCTGAGGACTAAGATGGTCGCCTCGCTTCAAAGCCGTAGTCGTAGCCGTAACCTGCAAAAGCGGTAGCCGGCAACCGCACCTCTCCAAAGGAATCACAAGTAACGTTATACGGTGGATTATGAGGATGGTGGTAACGGAAATATAGTTCTCCCACCTTGAAAAAGTATAGAGAACTCCTCTCTAGACTATTCAGATGTGAAGTGACCCAGAAACGACGGCTAGTGCACTTATCGAACGGTCCGCGATTATCGCAAACGGGGCGTGATTTTCGATATTCTGCACGTGATGCAAAATTAACACGTTTAATAAAACTTCCACCTTCCGCTCAAACTATTTTTGAGAGTGAACATTTACAGCATACGATCGCGACACGAGACGAATACGACACGACACTAATAAGTATGATTTAAAAAACATACGATCACGATACATGGATACGACACGATATCGTACTTATTAATAAGTATGATTCAAAAGCGATCATCACGTCACTCTCAGCAGATCAAAATCAACTATTAAATCACAAAAAAATGTTGGCTGATAAGACATATTTTTTGTTATTGGTATTGTTATAATAATACATACGGAATACAAGACAAATATATAAAGTGTAGAAAACAGTAGCGGTGAGATGACATGACGGGATAACAAAGCGACATACTGTTTGCCGTCAAGTTACAAGTCGGTTTTACCCTCCATGTGCACGAAATAATGTTTCAAATCAAAAACAATTATTTTATATATATCTTATTATACTCTTGTGATAATATACGTCACGAGAAGGCAAGGCATTACTTGTGTTTCGGTTGGAGAGGTGCAGTTGCCGGCTTCACTTTGAAGCGAGGCAACCATTATAGTCCTCAAGCGTAGCAACGTATCTACGTTCGACCTCAGATAGGATTTCAGTCGTGTTTGTAGTTGTACGTGAATGTCTATATAGGCTGCGACTATTTTATATCAGGTGGCTTGTATGCTAGTTTGCTACTTTTCTCACATAAAAAAAGGATAAGAACTTGAAATTACTTTTTAAATTGCAATATGTTATTTATTTTTCTATCCACGACAAGTTTATATTCGTGTCGCAATCGTATAGAACGAATAACCTTACTTAGTTTGCAGCCAAATTTTGTTAAAGAATTTACGTGACGTGATTTCACATCTCAAATTTTGGAGATTTTCGAAGTTTAAAATGGAAAATGGCCTGATTTACATAAAACCTTCAAGTGGCGCTAGTTAATTAGATAGAATGTATTTCATGATTAGTCCAACAGTGCGCTAGACTTTTTAAACAATACGCGGGTTTTTTACGAGATAATAAATTAATAAATGAACGAATGAACAAATCAAGGAATTAGCGAACGAAAGCACGAACCAATGAAGGAACGAGCGAACGAGACAACGAATGAACAAGCAAACAAATAAATAAAAATTACAAGACGAAAAACTAGAAATCGTTAATCCATTAACGGAATAAAAATAATTGTTACAAAATAATAACTTAGCAAGAAATGGTATTTTTTACCATCTATGTATGTATCATCTACGAATACGCAGACATAATTTTCGCCCTCAGTTTTGTAGCGCCGACGTAAATACAACACTTATGTTCGCCCGTAATCCATACAGATTTGTACGTACAACACAGGTGTGTTCAAGCTGCAAGCGCGTTCCGCTGCGCAATACGCAGCAGTTTTTTCGCAGCAGGGAAAGTGTTAAAACTAAGATATCGTAGCATTTTAGGCATTACTCGCTTCTAAAACTACAAGCATAATCCACGCGTTCCGGTCTTACGGGCAATACTCTACCGCAACGTCTTAAACAGGATTACCTACTGTCCGTTCTAAATGCAGATCGAATTCCTAAGATTACCAATACGTGTAGCATTGCAAACTTTATATGGTTCGCCAGTGAAGGTTCCACCGCCACACCTAATCCTGTTTGCACTGCTGTGACTTAAATTATCCTTTTCTGACAAACGATGGCAGATTGAGAGAACTATAGTTAGACCGGGGATGTACCACCGTCGCTCTCATAATCCGCCATAAAGCATTACTTGTGTTTCAGTTGGAGAGATGCGGTTGCCGGCTACACTTTGAAGCGAGGCGAAAATCTTAGTCCTCAAGAGTAGCAACGTTCGAACTAAGATATTATTTCGGTCGTGTTTGGGGTTGTACGTGGATGTCTACGGGCTGTGACTACCTAACCTCAGGATCTTTGCATGCCCGTTTGCTACTCTTCTCACATTAAAAAGTTTATGTCCATCGGTGGTGGATAAACTGGACCAATTGTCTAAATTACCAATTAATTAGACATTTTCTAGGAGTTATATCTATGTAAGTAGTAGAAACGCTTCCAGTAAGGTTCTTGTTCTTGTGGAGTTAGTTATGGATGTTTGTGTGCGGAAGTTAATTTTTAGCATTAACAGGTATGCATTCTACATTACCACATTACAATTGAAAACAATGGTCCATTCAAAGAAAGGCATACGAAACCAAAATTCAAAATAATCAGGTACTCAGTCAGACTCAAATTAATCCAATTACATTTGTTTGAAAGTCCTTTTCAATAACCACGAACATCTGATCCACTCGCCTGAATATCTGAGATCCGAAAACTAAATAAAAAAGTTACATTTAATGGATTACGCACATAGAGCCACACTGTTTATGAAAACAATTGTCCATTCATAGAAACCAGGTAGTCAAGTCAGCGACTCAAATTAATCCAATTACATTTGTTTGAAAGTCCTTTTCAATACCGATAAATTGTAACCAATACCGCAAATTAACATCGCATCCACTCGCCGAAATATCCGAGATCCGAAAGCTAAATAAAGAAGTTACATTTAATGGAGTAAAACAAATAAAATCGACATAAGCTCACAATTTCGTCGAAATTAATTTTCGCCTTAGTCCCCGGGGGTATAAAAACTTCAAAAGAAGTATAATCAGCTGTCTAAATTCGTATCTCCGCTGAAGGTTTAATGGGTATCATTTTCTGCGCCGAATTTTTTTACTGTGACCGAAGTAGGGTTCCCCGAATTCGCTTTATATTTCCGTGGACACTTAACATTAGCTTTTGAACATCTGAAGATTGTAACTTACTGAAAACTTCTTTGTCAAGTTGTTAATCGGCGATTAACTGTCGCAGAGTCAACTTACCCTGATGATGCTCCATTTTAGAACGAACCACGTGTTGGTGTTAATATGTATATTGGTATATTTCTATTCTCTTCACTTTTTCCTATACAGGAGTAAGAGTGAGCATAGTGCAAGTTTTAAAATGTGACTGTTCTTCCATCTAGTGGGGGGCCGTTAGCTTAGTTGGGGTATTAAATGATCGATTTTGCGAGATCTCTTTCTTTGTATACACTTACGCGATATAAAGAATATATCCTCAATTTTCGAAATTCTAGATTCAACGGTTACGGTTGTGCTTTGTCCTCTAGGTATTTCAGCGGCGTACGTACAAATCCATGGATTACGGTGCTGTGTTTACATCGGGGCTACAAGACTGCGGGCGGACATTACGTCTGTGTATTCGTAGATACACAGTCGCTAAAAATAAAATAGTTCACTGAATTTTCAATGCATCTTCAGTCAAGAGAAACAAGCTCCAGTTTAGTGCCGGCTCCCACAACGCTGACCCGATCTAATCTATTACCGTCGCAGTCAGTGTTAACAAAACCACAACTCCTGCGTCACGTGGTTCATCTGAAATCCAATGGAACTCCCCTCAAGACAATCAAACCGCGCCAAATTCGCCACACTTTATTAAAAATTTCCTTTGAAGACCTGAGCTTTGTGAGGTTTGGTGTTTTGAACAAATTCTCACATTTTCTTTTCATCGTTAGATTGGTTGAATTGCTACGATTCGTCTCACTAAATCATTATAACGCGGCTCCACAGTTTTCTGTCTTCATTGAAATGTTTATAGTCCCTTTAATATAATGAGGCGTCTGGTGTAAAAGGTAGCTTCTCGCAAAACGGGTTTAATTTCAGGTGCTTGTAAAGATACTCCTTGGGAATAGAAATTTACCGCAGTTCCTTTGAGGCTTTTTCTTTTTAAATTATAGATTTAGCAAACGGGCAACCTGTTTGTAAGTGGTCTGCTTAACTTATTATACATCCTAAAAGTAAATAGACTATTTAATGATTTCTTTTGGATTCCATAGAAAAAATGTATAAAACTGCGGTGGCGGGGGAAACTGTTGACAGTTTAATTTTTTATGTGAGAAGAGTAGCAAACGACCATGCCAACCACCTGATGGTAAGTAGTTGCAGCCCATAGACATCCATGTACAATCACAAATATGACTGAAATCCCATCTAGATGCGTTGTTACTCCCGAGGACTAAGATGGTCGTCTCGCTTCAAAATGTAGCCGGCAACGGCACCTCCAACCGAAAGACAAGTAATGCTTTACGGCGGATAATGAGGGCGGCGGTGGGACCTCTCCGGTTGAAAAAAAAAACTCTGTTTAAATAGTTTAGCTACGAGCCATGCAACTCATTCGAAATATCGGCAAATAAAAGGTTTAATCGTAAGTACCCGTTACATAGTCAAACCTACCAACATTTCTCGATATTTTTTTATTAAATATTTTTGATTCGCTAGCAGTGTATAAGTTAAAACATAACGCAATGTCGTGCCTTCTGAGCGTTAGGGCCTACTAATGGCCGACTTCCCGTGTCAAACGCGCCCTTATTTACAATCTTGGTCCCCGATGACTTATAAAATAATGGGGTTCCTTGTCACGGCCACATCCATCATACGGCAGGTTTATACAGTTGACTTTTATCACCCTTTATTCATTTACTACAACTGGACTTTCATTTTTTTTATGTGAGAAGAGTAGCAAACGGGCATGCGAACCACTTGATGTTAAGTAGTCGCAGCCCATAGACATCCACGTACAACCACAAACACGAGGGAAATCTTATCTGAGCTCGAACGTAGATACGTTACTACTCCTGCGAACTAAGACGTTCGCCTCGCTTCAAAGTGTAGCCGGCAACCGCATCCCTCCAACCGAAACACAGCAATGTTTCACGGCGGATTATGAGGGCGGCGGTGGTTCCTCCCCGGTCGAACCGGTATTCCCACCTTCAAACGTCATTTAACGTCACTTGCATAATTAATCGTCTTCCGGTAATGTACCTCCAACTAATAAAGGTTGACTATCAGCTTGTTGTACTCCTCTTTATTTCTTCCTCTATGGAATAGCTTAGCTGCGCCAGCTATTCTAGTCCAATCTCTGATGTTCCGTAACCACGACTACCAGCTATTCTGGACCAACCTCTGATGTTTCGTATCTACGATTACCAGCTATCCTGGCCCAATCTCTGATGTTCCGTAACCACGACTACCAGCTATCCTGGCCCAATCTCTGATGTTCCGTAACCACGACTACCAGCTACCCTGGCCCAATCTCTG
This sequence comes from Phocides pigmalion okeechobee, assembly GCA_018251015.1. Classification (NCBI taxonomy): domain Eukaryota; kingdom Metazoa; phylum Arthropoda; class Insecta; order Lepidoptera; family Hesperiidae; genus Phocides; species Phocides pigmalion. The sequence continues at coordinate 2,416 of DWON01009999.1, read as the reverse complement.
ATGTTCCGTAACCACGACTACCAGGTATCCTGGCCCAATCTCTGATGTTCCGTAACCACGACTACCAGCTATTCTGGTCCAATCTCTCATGTTCCGTAACCACGACTACCAGCTATTCTGGTCCAATCTCTCATATTCCGTAACCACGAGTACCAGCTATTCTGGTCCAATCTCTCATGTTCCGTAACCACGACTACCAGCTATTCTGGTCCAATCTCTGATGTTCCGTAATCACGACTTTCCTCCGTCCAACTTTTCTTCTCTTTGGGTAATTTATACTCGTTTACATACATTAGATTAGAGTTTAATTTATAACAATACTAGTCTATTAACAAGAACGCTTCCAGCCTGCATCTGAAACCATCTGTTACCCTTCACGGCATCCTAATGTTATGATTTCAAATGCTTTCTGTCGGAACTGAATACAATATGTGAGACATATTGTTTTAATTTATTTTTTCCTTTTTTTCGTTTCAACCTTGACCCAATTCGAGTTGTGCCAGCGAACAAATTGTATGCACGTGTTTGCTAATGATTACGTAATAGTTTTATTTAATCTTATAGTGTGACTTGTTAACACTTTCCTTGCGACGTCCAGCATTGCTGTGTAATGCGCGGCGCAGTGCGCTGGCGGCTTGTACACGCCTGTGTTATATGTACAAATCTGTATGGATTACGGGCGAACATAATTGCTGTGTTTACACCTGCGGTACAAGACAAGCAGACATTACATCTGTGTATTCGTAGATGATGCACAGAGCTAAAAATGCAATATTTCTGTGAATTGTCGGCGTATCTCCAGTCTAGAGAAATAAACTCCAGTTTAGTGCGGCGTCACGCAACGCTGACCCAATCTAATAAAAGAGCACGGCAGTTAAAGTGTTAAATTCATCGCCTTCACACTACTTTATGACAAACGTACAATGTGGAGTTTTGAGTACCCATATATATTTTTAGTTACATTTCACTCGTGGTCGTGCATAGTTACTAAACTGATAAAAAGTCGAACGGAGTGTTATGTTGTACTCCCGTAGATGACCCGCTACCGGGAGTTCTTGGGTTAAATCTGTGACCTTATAAACCTTATGTTATATTTTTTCCATTAGGTACATGACACACAGGATGTATCCTCGACAAATACAAGCGAGTTGTGACATTAATGACTCGAGTTAGTCACTTAAGTCAAATTAGACACTATCTATTTTGACAGAGAGAATATTACAGAAAAAATATGAACGCATTTTCTTTAAAATTAGAAGCGTTATTATTTCGAAGTAAATTTTGTCAAATTTTCGATTTAGGTATATGAAATGTTAGAAATACTTTTACAAAATCGTGATAATAATAACACGGGTTATTCACGTAAGTCAAATCGGACACCATATGGACATACATGGATAATCTCAAATAAAAAATATACATGCAATTTCTTTAAAATTAAAAGACTAATTATTTGGAATTAAATTTAGACAAATTTTTGTACATGACACTTACACAGGATGTATTCACAACGAATACACTCGAGGTGTGACAAGACACATTAGTCACTCAAGTCAAACAGAGTCCAACTGTTTCGTTTGCACTGTAAACTAGCGGACCGAGAGCTTCGTCTCAATATAGAAAAGGAAGTCAATGCGATAATTTATCGTACTCAACATTATAAAGGCGAAAGTGTGTGTGTTTGTGTTCCGTTTTACAGTCAAAACGGCTGAATCGATTTTGATGAATTTTAACACAGAAATAGATTACACCTTACAGACGGACATAAGCTACCGTTCATTGCGAAAAAAGAACTTGAAATAATTTAAATAGGGAATGAATTAACCACGGAGAAATCATTATTTTTTAGTTAGGAATACATTTTTTTTATATTTCATTCTTTGTAACTGAGCACTAAAAAGAAATTTCGGAAATTAGAACCCTAAGGGGCAAAACGAGTTTCGACTTTTAAGGGGGCAAGAGTTATTTTTTCATAAATTGAAGTAGCAACCGATCATGCAATATCTGTGATGGTAATTACCGGCCATATACATCTGAAGTTAACCGCAGATGCGTTGCTATCCCTGAGGACCTGGTCCTGAATAAGTAATCGATACTAAAAATATTTAATAAATTGATCGATAATGTGGATGTAAAAGTTTAAGTTTATAAAAAATAAACTCTCCACAGAATAGGGCGCTCAAAGCCGATGCACAGTAACATTTTTTTTTCATGTATGAAGAGTAGCTAAGGAGCATGCAAGCCACCTGATGTTAAATAGTTACAGTCAATAAACTCCACGTACAACTACAAACACGACTGAAATCCTATCTGAGCTCGAACGTTACGTTGCTACTGGGGACTAATATGGTTCAAAGTGTAGCCGGCAACCGCACCTCTCCAACCGAAACACAAGTAATGCTTTACGGCGGATTAT